>JABMCL010001742.1:125000-140000 GCA_018857735.1 Alviniconcha marisindica
TCTGAATTGCAATTTTGTAAATCTGACCTCTCAATCTTCCGCCCCGTTTGCGAAAGAATTTCCGATTCCTCCGAGTTTAGTAAGAGTGAGAAGTCCCGTCTTTTGATTTTTTTGCTTGAAGGCATTCGTACTCTTTTTTCTACTGCATACGTCAACTTCAAACTAGATCAGTTTAACTTCAAACGTGAGAAACTGCTTCCGGGAAATGCGATAAGACCGTGGACGCTCTGTGTGAAATTGTGTCTGCGGGTGTTTACGTTAATCGGTGAATGTTGCCTTTGGTTGCATAGTAACATGAATACGTTTTATTTCTTCTGCTTCCAAAGGCATCCATTATTTTAATCGATGTGGCGATGAAATGACTGGCCTGAGGGCAGTGTGTATCATAGTGACCAATAAAGACCGACCAATTTTGTATCTTTTTTTATCGGCTATAAAAGAGCTGTTTTCACTCTGGCGAAAGGTTATAATCTTCTTTTAGTATCTATAAATATGTGTTACTATCGTTATATAAGCATATCTGCTTCTGTGCTAGGATGGTATGTGGTTCCTTGTTAACCCCCACCTTCTTCTCCAACCCCCGTCATTTGTGTACAGCGCATACAGGTAGGCTTCAGATAATCTTTCATTATTATTATTATTAACATTATTATTATTTTATCATTAAGAACAATCAGAACATGCAAAACCGCCACCCTGTCATAACAACAAGAGCAACAACTAAGATCAGGAAAAAGGAACCGCGACCAAGAACAAAAAAGACTCCTTGGGGTGGTATAGTCAGGGGTCAGCAATATATTTCCGCGTGCATTTGCTATTTTGAAAACATTGTAAAATTTTGTAGTAGTTGGAAATTTAGTCGCACGGATAGTAATCTGCTTTGGTAGGTTGTGGACGTAGTCTATGACCCGAAGCTAACACTTTTCAAAGAACTGTTATTTCTTTAGAGGTACATCTGGTGGAGTTTATGTACCTTGTATTTATTTGCATACCAGTTGAGAGTTACTGTAGGTGACTCAGGTCTTTATTGGTGTGTTTGTGTGACGTCTTTCGAGCTCTAATTAACTCCCGTGTTAGTTGGTTATCTCTTTGTTTTGCTGCGTAACAACGATTCATAAGTATCGGGTTATGCAGGGGTTATGTTGTTGTTGTTTTGTTTTTGTTTTTTGTTTTTTAATCAACACACAAGGGAGTTAATTAACTACAGTTTTGTTGTTGTTGGTTTGTTTTTTCTTGTTGTTGGTTTGTTGTCGTTTTCTGTTATGTTTTTACCCCCACAAAAAAAGAAGTCACAGTTCTTTTCAAAGCCTGGTGTTGTTTAGAACTGGCACCAGTTCATATTGATATATAGCACGTTATTTTTATGATGACTAATTGCCTTTGGGAGTAGAGTGACTAAAACAGCTCGTTGCTGCCCTCCCCCACCCCACCCCCCACCCCCCACCCACCCCCACACCACCGACCCTCAGGTCCTCCCCCCCGCTCCTCCCCACCTCCCCTCGTGCATAATGAGTGAATGAGAAGCCTTTATCTCGGACGACCATCTGGAAGGCGTTGCTCTTCATCAAGTCCGCTTGGGGCGCAGGACACAGGGTGCAGTTGAAACCGGAACACGAACTGTCATTTTTCTGTTCTGTGGTAGAGTAGCCGACTGGTGGTTCTTTCTTTGTTTTAGAAACGCTCCCTTGGTTATCTCTTTCTCTCTCTCTCTCTCTCTGTCTCTCTGGGTTCTCTCTCTCTCTCTCTTCTCTCTCTCTCTCTCTCTCTCTCTCTCTCTCTCTCTCTCTCTCTCTCTCTCTCTCTCTCTCTCTCTCTCTCTCTCTCTCTCTCTCTCTCTCTCTCTGTGTCATGTGCCTGTAATTTGATATCTACTCATCAGTAGCTTAGCAAGTACTAGTTGCTAGACAGGTTTTTGACTGAACCTAAACTACAATCCTTGGAAAATAAAGTTTTCGAGTTCGACGTTCTCTCTCTCTCTCTCTCTCTCTCTCTCTCTCTCTCTCTCTCTCTCTCTCTCTCTCTCTCTCTCTCTCCTCTCTCTCCTCCCTCCTCCCTCCTCCTCTCTCTCTCTCTCTCTCTCTCTCTCTCTCTCTCTCTCTCTCTCTCTCTCTCTCTCTCTCTCTCTCTCTCTCTCTCTCTCTCTCTCTCACACACACACACATTCCCACCCTTCCCTTTCCTGCCTTCCCACGCCACCCCCACTACTCAGATCATGATATGTATGCATTTCAGTTATGTGAAAATGATGTTAGATTGTCGACAAGGGAAAACCAGGTTTGTTTTGTTGCTGTTGTTGTTCTGAGTTGGTTAGTTAGTTCTTGGATTTTAACGTCCCGTCAACCGCACGGGGTCACATCAGGACGAATGACACATTCAAAATTCTTTTACACCAGTTCAGAACACTCAGGATCAAAATTGTCTAATTCAGTTACAACGTTAAAAACCAACCATCCATTTGTCAGTGTACAATAACACGTGTTTTGGTACGTCCAGACCCAATTTTCATTCCATTCCTTGGTACCTGTTTATGTTTGAAGACACTCACCATGGGAACCTGCTTAACCCCTTCACTGCCCAAGCCTGTTAAATTTCCGGGCTGAAAGATGCACGGACGCGCCTAAAAACAGTTTTAAAAAAAATTGCAGCCCTATAACACATCTACTTTCAGTGCTATCCGTTTTGATGAAAATCCTTTCACATACCAGTGCGAAAAAGAAAACAAAACGGCCTAAGGATTCAGATTTTGCGCTTTTATTGGTCGTTCTCAAATTAATGACATCGAAGCAATGAAGGGGTTAAATCGAATGTGACTATGAGCAGGGTGGCCTATTTTATTTCGCGGGCCCACACGGGAAACTGCATTAGGTATAACAAGGTTAAAAAGTAGGGAGAAAATGTGCTGGGAACTGAAGGTGAATAAATCGGGAAGGTAAAAATTGGGATAAGGAAGAAATTCCTGGCAGTGAGCGAAGTACGCATGGCTACATTCTGATCTACTTCTAGTTTTAACGGGCGAACATTAAGCTTGTCAGCTTCGGGTTCTCAACAGAGGGGACCTTAATTTCTGTCAAAAGCACTGAGACAACTGAATTCCCTTTTTAAAGATTAATCAATTATTATTGTATTGTATTGTGTTCGCAGTACTCTACTGCGGGATATTGTTCCGAGTCTATGGTACAGCTCAAATCAAACAAACCGACCTTTCTGGAGCGCTAAAAGGGGAAGTAAAGTACTTAGTTTAATTCGAGGACTGACCTCACACTTTTTAGCATGATTGGCTAACAAACACCAGGACTGGCCTTCAGTTTTGACACCTGTAGTTGTCAACACCAGGTTTGACCTACAGTTTAACAGCAGGACTAACTGACAAAGAAGGGGCAGACGTTGGTAATCTTGCCACCCCCGAGTGACTGATATCACACTAAGCGGGTGGAGCGAGATTTTGGATCTGAGGAGGGAACTTTACTTCCATGTATTAGCCTCGTCCTCTCTAAATGACGACTGCATTCAGATAGGCGGTTAGTATGACCTGTAGAGAACCCATAGCTGATTTGGACAGTTACAGAAAATAATTTTGATACACTACGGCCGCTATCCTGGATGGTCATATCAGGGCAAAACACAAGTCATCAAAGCACAAGTAAAAGTCCAATTCACTTTCCACATCATTGTTGCTGTTGGCTAAAGAGGATTGGAAGAAAATGAAGACAAATGAACAGGGAAGGCAGAGCTTAAAATGGCGCATAGTCCTGGCAGTTAACGAAGCATGCAAAGCTGTTTCTGACCTACTCTAGACTTCCGAGTTCCGACTGGAGTGTTCCGGTACAAACCTGTTTCAAGTTCAATGGTCTGTTTTGGGTATAAAATGAAGGTTACTTATAGTATTATCCTACTCTTGCATGGTAGCTAACCGTTCCAAATCCATTTCAGTCCCCATAAATGTGTCAGCTTCACATTACGTGCGTTTCAGTGTTGACACACTTTCCCTTGTCCCGTGATGATCGCATCCTCATCCTTGTGCAATGCAAAGCCAGCAGCCGCAGGGCATGCATGGGTGGAAAATCAAGAAACGTTGGCGAGATGGAGGGAGATTTGCCGTCACGGACCGCCGCGCTTTGTTAGTCTGCATCCCGCGTCGGGTGAATAATTCTGGGTTATTTGCATTCCGTGTTTATGACACTGATGAAGACATAACGAGGATATTTGTTTGCTGCAGTTTCGTTTTATATTCGAGTACCGGGGGAAATGTGAGCAACGTGATTCGGTGTTATCATAAACGATGTATGATTCACGACAGTCAATTTTCGTGATCAGTGAAGTTTGTGGTGCTAGTTCGTGATGAAAATAATAAACCTCTTGGTGAAGTGTCACAAAAATCATCACTGTCTGTACCTGTGATAGCTGAATTACATCAGAATGTCCAATGTCTAAATAATAAATATCTGCATTTAAAATCCAGGAAAAGTCTGTGCAGTTTGAAATAGTTGTACGTGTTTTTGTGTGTGTGTGTGTGTGTGTGTGTGTGTGTGTGTGTGTGTGTGTGTGTGTGTGTGTGTGTGTGTGTGTGTGTGTGTGTGTGTGTGTGTGTGTGGTGTGTGTGTGTGGTGTGTTGTGTGTGTGTGGTGTGTGTGTGTGTGTGTGTGGGGGGGTGTGTGTGTGTGTGTGTGTGTGTGTGTGTGTGTGTGTGTGTGTGTGAGTGTGTGTGTGTGTGTGTTTGTTTGTTTGTTTGTCTATCTTTGTTTCCTTCTTACTTACAGTCGTTTTCGTTTTTCTTTAGTTTTTCACTCGTTTCATTAATATTTCATTGTCCAAGAAATGAAACTGCCTAGTCCTAATTAATCCCTTCGTGTTCATGTTTTTTGTTTTGTTTTTGTCTTTCTTTTCGATTCTCTTTTGCTGTTGTTTGTTTTGTTATGCTATTGTTTGGTTGTTTTTGTCTTGTTTTTGTGTGTTTTCGGCTGCTCTCTCTCTCTCTCTCTCTCTCTCTCTCTCTCTCTCTCTCTCTCTCTCTCTCTCTCTCTCTCTCTCTCTCTCTCTCTCTCTCTCTCTCTCTCTCTCACTGAACCGTTACCTCTGGGAATCGCAACAAACAGTCAGCAAATTATACGGCTGTGCCTCTAATTAGCGGTTATGCAAGAAACGGATAGGCAATTTCCACGCAAAGTGCAATGTCGAACGGCATGAAAACAAGTGTCTTGTCATCCGTTCAGATAGTCAGAGCCGTATCGCTGTCATTAACTTCTTAGCATAGAGAACATGATGCCTCTGTTAAAATATTCCCACCGCCTTCACACTGCCACCCGGGAGAAGAAAAAAAATGTACTGCAGACATGTTTGCAGTAGTGTTCTTTTCGAATGCAGTTCCTTTGAAATACCGTTATCTCAGTGTTACTTTAGTGAGGAAAATACTCGCCAAAGGGTCATTTAAAAACCGTTGGGGCCTTCCGGAGACCAGGCGAATAGTGCCTGAGATAATGAAGACATCCTTTCATCACTGTGAACCCAATGCCAGTTCTTGGTGTCTGGCTAGCCACTTTGCGGAATCACGTTTCCTTCTGTCGCTTGAGTTGTGGTTAATTATCGTATTGGTTTACGGCGAGTGATTATCATGGGGAGATGCCTCCCTGGTCGTGGGTCCAAGTGGGCAGAGACTGATGGCTTGGCAACTTGGCCTAACCACGAGTAATGTCCTCCTTCTCATCTGGGCGTGTGCTTATGCGTCGTGATTTAATGCCCGGTCGGATGAGGGTCTGGGGGCGGGGGACTGTGGGGATTGTGGAGGGCCTCGGGGGTCTGCTTTTATGAAGGATGGTTTAATTGTGTGTGTGTGTGTGTGGTGTGTGTGTGTGTGTGTGTGTGTGTGTGTGTGTGTTGTGTGTGTTGTTGTTCTTGCTCTTGATATTGCACTTTATCATCATCATCTGCTTATATGTCTTCTTCGTTTTCGTGCTGTGCGATGCTGTCGTGGTGTGTGTTTTGGTGTGTGTGTGTGTGTGTGTGTGTGTGTGTGTGTGTGTGTGTGTGTGTGTGTGTGTGTGTGTGTGTGTGTTGTGTGTGTGTGTGTGTTTTCTTCTTCTTCTTCTTCTTCTTCTTCTTCTTCTTCTTTCTTTCGTTGTGTGTGTGTGTGTGTGTGTGTGTGTGTGTGTGTGTGTGGTGTGGTGTGTGTGTGTGCGTGCGTGAAGAAACAGGGTTCATGCGTTTGTCTTTTCCCTCCACAGTAAATGCAAGCAGAACAGCTAAAGGGTGCTTCATTGCTGCCCCCACAAAAGACGAGCCATTCTAATCCGGTGGTGACACTGACGGTGCAACGTTAACTTTAGACTCCCACCCTCCCCAGTCCTCTCGGGTTGCAGTCTGCACCAGTTCCTATTCGGGTACAGCTAACCTGGCGACAAGTGTAGCGAAGGACGGCCTCAAAGACCGTTCACCCCGCGACCAATAGGACCCCAACGTGTCGAGTTCACAGCTCACCACTGCCATTCGCCACTCGGTCGCACAACGCGCTTGCGTGTAAACGTCGAACAGGAGCAGAGAGAAACAATAAAGGTTGTAGTGTTTTGCACCAGAAATCCGATCAAACACTCATGCTTCGTGGTTTCTCTGAAACGTGACCGGGGCAATATCGTTTCATATATCCCTTTGCGTGGCGAGCAACAATGAGTCGGAAGTTCATTAGCGCTTGTTTTCTTTGTGGCTCGAGCGTGTGCGGCTGCAACCCCCAACTGTCGCAACACCTCAAAAGCTTTCTTTTCACCCAGCTTACCTGAGCATGGTGCGCAGTCTTCGGGTGTAAACGCCATAAAATGGCTTCGCTGTTGGCCCGCGATAATGACAATGAAGGAATTCAACAGCGGTGGATCAAAACTCATATTGACTTAAAGAATTTCTGGCGCAGCACCTCTTTTAGAAGAGCGCTTGTCACGAACCCTAGTCCCTGGGTGTTTCCTACCCGTTTCACCCCCACTTTTGTGTCTGTATCAAACCCCAGCCGACCGCCTTAATACGCCAAGGGAGAAGAGGACAAGGCGGGTATTAACGTTCAATGACACTGGGTGCGAACGAGTGCGACGTGTTGTTCCCGATCGCCGATTGCCCCGACCATAAAATCTGTTGAGAAAGGAACCGGCGGTCGTCAAAGGCGCACTTCAAACCTCGGGTCCTTTTGAAGGCGGTGGCCGGACTCAACGGTCATTAAGCGGTTCAGATTTTAGGGTCGCCCTTCTCTGTCTGTCGTAGACATAATTTTAGGGGAAAGTTGGGTGGGATTATTGTTTTATCGTGATATATAAAAAGTGCGCGATCGACTGATACGTGTTTGGAATCTGTAATATTCTTCGTTCTATACACGCGAGTTTGTCTCTGTCGCAACCCACAATCCACACCTCTTGTTTCAGATTTTATGTTTTGTTTATTTTTCTTTGTTCTGATGAGAGGTCTTTGTTTATTTATTTACTTTTTATAGATTGATATGTTTTATCTTTGCATTTATAGGTAGTTTTTCCTCTCCTTTTTTCTTTCTTTTTCTTTTCTTTTTTTCTTCTGTTTTTGTTGTTTGCTCAGTTGACTATTTATTACTTATACGTTTGTCATTGTTACTGATTTTTTTATTATTATTATTTTTTTTGGGTGGGGGGAGGGGGGTTCCATTTGTTTTCTTCTCTTTTGTGGGGAGTGGAGATTTCTTGGTTCAGGTTATTCATTCCTTTGTCCTTATTTTTTTCTTTTTCTTTTTTTTTCCGTCTTTTTTATGCAGTCGTTCCAGTACGTTTTATTTATTTATTTTACCGTTATATTTTATTTCCGTTTTCCTGGTTCCCATGCGCCTAACTTAGTGCCCACTAAGCTGAGTGGCATTTGATACCATTTGATACCATTGAAGGTTTTCCTTCTCACTTTTTTTTTTTTTTTTTTTTTTGATGTGTGGGGAGGGGGTTGGGAAGGTCGGGGGCAGGAAATGGTACACAGAAATGATTTGTGGAGGAGTGATTACACGGTTCGCCAAGCTCTGATCTCAACAGACAAGCTCATATTTCTTTTTTCGACTTTCATCAATCTCTCTCTCTCTCTCTCCTCTCTCTCTCTCTCTCTCTCTCTCTCTCTCTCTCTCTCTCTCTCTCTCTCTCTCTCTGGCAACAAAAAGATCGAAGTTCTGTCTAGTTTTATGATTTACTTGAACAACATGTTTTGTTGCGGTTGTTGTTTGTTTGTTTGTTGTTTTTGTTGTTGTCGTTTTGTCTTGTATTTTCATTGGGACTGTTGGTATAAATATCAATTTTTATCATCTCTCTGTGTGTGTGTGTGTGTGTGTGTGTGTGTGTGTGTGTGTGTGTGTGTGTGTGTCTCTCTCTCTCTCTCTCTCTCTCTCTCTCTCTCTCTCTCTCTCTCTCTCTCTCTCTCTCTCTCTCTCTCTCGACTTAAAGAAGCTCTGCTTAGTGCTTATCAGTGTAAATCAGGACGGCAGAATTATGCTGAAGCGTGGCATTGAGACGTGCCGGTGAACGGGCACGTTGAGTTCCACGGTGTTGATATGGGCAAAGCCTTGGATTGTTACTGTCTGCAATTTATTCGTCCTTGATGACACGGGGCCATCGCTGGCTATCTGCTACTGTCCAGTGTCCTAGATTTACGACTGTTTCTCGCCCTCCTGCGAATTTGTTGGCATTGGGGTGAATTGAAAGGGTTTTGCTTGTTTTTGTAAGAGGTGCGAGGTGATATTCATGCAGGAACTGATATATATCACACGGGTGGTGGCTGGTGGAAAGCTCTGCATGTTTGCACGTGCTGTGTAAGGGGTGCTTCCTGTCTGTTTGTCATGTTTTCATAACTTGCGTTAAATGCTGGAAACGTACGGTTTCAGGGGAGAGAAAAGTAAGTAATTAACTTGGTGTTTTACGCCCATTCAACCGTTACGGTTATATAAGGGCGATGGGTGAGGGGGGAAAGGAAACACTTTTTGTATGGTCACAGAGTTTTCTGACATAACTCTTCTTCTTCTTCTTCCTTTTTGTTTAATGTCTTCTCGTATAAGTGATATTAGACCGAGCTTAAGACTACCAAAAGAATAAAATACATCAGTAAATGACATCAAAACGACAACAAACTTTAACAACAACAAAACTTTAACAAACGAGATTTCCCCAAAAAAATGTGCATATTGTGTGTCCGTGTCATAATAAATAAGCGTTCTTTTGAACTTTTTTATGTTTGGGTCTTTAACAACAACAACGAAAAGCAAGAAAAGGGGAGTGGGGCTTAAATCACACATTTAAATATACATTTATTTTTCACTCGTATTGACAACGTTCACATGTATATGCAGCTATGCACATAGCTGTTGACGTGTCTCTCTGTTGGAGCTCAGTGAATACTTAGGGTTATTTTTGTCAGATCAGATCAAGCTTCCACCTGCTTTGCTGTTCCCCAAGGATTCGCCCAAACGTGACTCACTGCGGCTGACGGGGCATCAAAATCCATGACCTAACCTGACCGTACCAAATTAACTATTACCCCGCCCCCCCTCCACACACACACACACACACACACACACACACACACACACACACACACCACACACACACACACACACACAAAGAAAAGCCGCTAGCGTTCTAAAACTGGACAGGAAAACAACATACTTCAACCAAAAACAGATAGGTGGTATAGCTTTCCATCTCACTTTTCATCGTTTTTCACCGTTTAACTGTTGTTTAAATGTCGTTTTGATGCTTAATAAAGGGGATTACCCCGAAAATTTGCAGGTTGTGTTTTTCCCTAATAAAATGCGTTCTTTTGAACCTTTCATGTGTGTGGATCTAACAATTACCTAATTAAGTTAACTAATCAAATTTGCTTCAGACTGTCTCGCAAGTTTTCCCAGAGTTGTCTTTCGCACAGAGGAAACAATTTTAAAGTCGTTCGAGTCAAAGAGAAAATCAAAGTGTTCCCAGCCGGTCCTGTTTTTTAGTGTAACCGTTCGTGCTAAGCAGTAAAAAAAATCGTTTAGGTCCTTTGTGACCTTTTACTTTTATTGTGTTCTAAAAAATAAAAAGGAGGAAAATAAAGATAAGAAAAAGAAAAATAGAACATGGACCAACAGAAGCGTAAGTAGCTCTTGGCGTTCTTCTTTACAATTTCAACCCAGTGCTTCCGTTTTTTATTTGATCTTTTATGAACGCCTGGGCCTGTTTTATGTCCCAGACTTGAGTCACTGAGGCACCTGCTCTTGAGTCACAGCGTTTGCCTATTGAGGTCTAAGAGTAAGAGAGGCAAGGGGTTGTCCCAACCTGCACAGCTGAAGAGGTCCACAGTCGCGGGGCTGAAAGGCGATCAGCGTAGCAAGGAGAGTTCTCTCCTCGTTCCATTCTCTTCACGAAGCCCAAACACGACAAGCTGGAGGGTCGGAAACTGTCCCCTCTGAATGGCTCCATTCTGGCACGCGTTTTCAGAGTCAGCCGGACCTTTCAGTGAGCTGGGGCAGGAAGTGGAGGGTCCTGCGGGCACCGCGCGCACCCAGAGAGTCAAGAGGAAAATCAAAGTGCTCTCGGCCCGTCCCTCCTCTCCTCTTCCTGCCCACACCGTGGCCGGGGCTTTCAACGGCTGAACTATAAATGCTTTCACGCCTTTAACGGTCTTTCTTTGACACCCCGAACCTGTTTTTATATTAATTTCTTGGGACTGCCAGTCATCAACACGGCCGAATCAAGTGTGAGGGTTTTGCTGACCCCCCTCCCCCCCCCCCCCCCCAAATCACCCCCAACTTCTTGTCGCTTGTTCTCTCCTCAGTGCCCGGACTGCTGTTTGAAAACTTTACCGCAAACCCAAGCGAAATTAAAAAAAACTCTGGCTATAAACAGGTTTAAAGCAAGTCCGTCCAATCACCAGTTGACGAGAGGTCATAATACTCCGGGAGTATTGTCCAGCCCTCGGACAGATTACTGGCTGTCCGCGCTGGACAAAGCTGGACACAGGAGCAGCACGGGACGGGTCCACTCGCAGATGGCTGACGTCCTTGTTCGAATGCCGGTTGGTTTTATGTTGAGGTGTGGATGAATCGGACTGGAAGACGTCTATTTAGCGTGCGCGGACCGTGGCGACCGCACAGGCCTCCCCTCCTTTTGTTCTCTTTTCATGGTCAACATTCGGGGGGAGGTAGGTGCGGTTTTTTGGTGTTTTTTTTTAATGTCTTTTTTGTTTGGGTGGGGAAGGAGGGAGGGGGGGGGGGGATCCGAGAAGAAGGTTGAATGTGTCAGTATTAATAATAATAATCATAGTTATAATAGATTCTTTTTGGCACCCCATCTCGTAAGAGCCCGGAGCGCATACAAAGATTTAAGAATACGCTCATATCATCACACACACACACACACACACACACACACACACACACACACACACACACAACACACACACACACACCTCTCCTCTCTCTCTCTCTCTCTCTCTCTCTCTCTCTCTCTCTCTCTCTCTCTCTCTCTCTCTCTCTCCACTCACACACCACACACACACACACACACACACACACACACACACACACACACACACACACACACACACACACACACACACACACAGAATGTGTGTGTGTGAGAGAGAGAGAGAGAGAGAGAGAGAGAGAGAGAGAGAGAGAGTACAAATACATGCATTACTGGTGATGGGTTGGCAGAATGAAAAGAAAGAAATCGAATATGGTGGCTTTGTTGTCCATATTTTGTTTCTTTAACGGTATCGGAATTTTACATGTATTTTCAAATAATCATATATTATGTACTTGTGTGTTTTGTATTAGTTGTAAACATTGTTTATACTTTAATTGCAAAGTGTAGTGAGCTCTTGTGCGAAAGGGCGTTTTCTAAATGCAAGTTATTATTATTATATGCGTTTTACTTCTTCTTCTTCTTCTTCTTCTTCTTCTTTCTTCTTCTTCTTCTTCTTCTTCTTCTTCTTCTTCTTCTACTTCTATATTTTTTTCCTTTAACAAATTAGTTATTGGCTAAAGTCTTTGAGCTGGTTCTTTGTGCGTCTATCCTATTTGTACTGTTGTTCTTTTCTTCTTCTTCTTCTTCTTCTTCTTCTTCTTCTTCTTCTTCTTCTTCTTCTTCTTCTTCTACTTCTTCTTCTTCTTCTTCTTCTTCCTATCATATTTGTACTGTTGTTCATTCTTCTTCTTCTTCTTCTTCTTCTTCTTCTTCTTCCCATCATATTTGTACTTCTTCTTCTTCTTCTTCTTCTTCTTTCTTCTTCTTCTTCTTCTTCTTCTTCTTCTTCTTCTTCTATATGGTTTTTTTTTGTTTGTTCGCTTTAATAAATTAGTTGTTGACTAAACTCCAAGAGCTGGTTCTTTGTACGCCTATCATATTTGTACTGTTGTTCATTCTTCTTCTTCTTCTTCTTCTTCTTCTTCTTCTTCTTCTTCTTCTTCTTCTTCTTCTTCTTTCTTCTTCTTCTTCTTCTTCTTCTTCTTCTTCTTCTTCTTCTTCTTCTTCTTCTTCTTCTTCCTATCATATTTGTACTGTTCTTTCATTCTTTCTTCTTCTTCTTCTTCTTCTTCTTCTTCTTCTCTTCTTCTTCCCTGTATTTGTACTTTCTTGTCTCTGTCTTCGGTTCTTCTTCTTCTTCTTTTCTTCTTCTTCTTCTTCTTCTTCTTCTTTAATTCCCTTTAACAAATTAGTTGTTGGCTAAACTACAGGAGCTGGTTCTTTGCTCGCCTGTCATATTTGTACTGTTGTTCTTTTTTGTTTCCTTCCAACGACTGGTCACGGAACGATGGCAGACGCCGGGGATCGGTTGGCTCGGCTCTGGTGTTATTAGTTCTCCTCTTGCTTGATTAGAAGATGTACCTCTGCTGGAGTTTATGTGCCTTGCATTTACACGCATGCCAGGTGAGAGTTACCGTAGGCGACTCAGGTCTTTGTTGTTGTACTTGTGTTACGTATTTCGAGCGCTAATTAACTCCCTTGTGCAGGGAGTGAAACCTATCTGGCTGCTTGCCGGAATTTTCATGTGTTTGGGTTGAGATTGTGGGTCTGACTTGGGTACGCTCTTCCAAACGAGAACAGATTTCAAACGTGCATTTTCGTGTCTTTGCTCTTCTTATTTTGTTTTTGCTCGGGGGGAGGGGGCGAGGGTTGGAAGGAGATAAGTGGATTTAAGCCCGGTGGGTGGGGTGGGGGGGGGGAGGGGGCAAGAGCTGGAAGAAGATAAGTAAGTGGATTTAAACCTGGGTTCAGAAACGAAGAACCGTCTTAAAACGGCTTCCAGTTCCCCCGTATCACAACTTACCGCACCCCCATAAAAGCGACAATACCCCCACGTGGGCGGCATTTCAATGCATTGTGTCAGCGGGGATAAAACAGATCACTGAGATCAGAGAGCAAAGCGTGCCTTTATTCTACCAGCAAACAATCCATCCTTCTTAAACACGACTTCCAGCAGCCTCGACCGCGGCTCTCAATTCGCCGGCGTTTTCTATCTTGCCTCTGACTCAACCCCTTAAGCCCTGGTCACACATCTTTGTCTGCTGCTGCGTCTGCTGAGAGAGATACTACAGCAAGAGTCTGTGCCGGCTGCCACGACTGCCCAATGTCGTCATTGTTCTAAGCGACCCGGGGGAGGCTTAGCCACTATCAACTTGGGATTGGGACTCCTGTTTGCCCCCGCTCGTAAATTGTCAGAAGCTGGAAATGTTGCAGTTGGGTGTTGGGTGTGCATGGCTTTTCGCTGTGGCGGGGAGGGGGTTGTTAGCCTTTAAAAGGATACTTGTTGTTGGTGGTGGTGGTTGTTGTTGTTTTTTGTTGTTGTCACAGATGCGACTTTTTTCTCCATCTATTCAGCTACCTTTAACATATAAGACTGTTTGTTGTTCATGCACGCTCAGGGGGGAAAACACGTAGTTTATTTCATGGTTTACTTATACAATAGGCAGAGACTGATAAGCAGGGGATATTGCGTATTGCAGTAAATATGCAGAAACTGCACGCACAAAACTGCTCATGAGATATTATACTAAAATATGTATTTTTCGTGAATTTAGTGACACAGTACATCTAAAATGTTTCACATGATCTTTGAAAGAAAATCTTAAAATTTCAACTGAACAAAATCATGTGTTAATTATTTGCATCAAAAGCGTAGAAACCGACAAAAGACATTCAGAGAAAAACAAAACGCTGAAGTGTTTCGTTTCCCTTTTACCTTTAGTTATCATCGTTGTTAAATTTGGTATTACTTTGCTCCAAACTATTATCGTGTTAAACTTGGTTCTATTAGGCTCCAAACTGCCATGGTTGTTAAACCTGGTATTATTAGGGTCCAAACAATCATCGTTGCTAAAGTTGGTATTGTTAGGCTCCAAACTATCATCGTTATTAAACCTAATATTGCTAGGCTCCAAACTATCATTGTTGTTAAGCTTGGTATTATTAGGTTCTAAACAATCATCGTTGACCTGATATTATTTTCTCCAAACAGTCATCGTTGACCAGGTATTATTTTCACCAAACAATCATCGTTGACCTGGTATTATTTTCTCCAAACAATCATCGTTGATCTGGTATTATGTTCACCAACCAAGCCACATCTACGCAGCCGCCCAATGCGGGTTACAAGGGAAACGGTCTCACTCGTGGAGTTGCAGCACTACCCGCATTACGGAAGGCGGGACTCGATCAGGCGAGTTAATCCAACGAGGTGTAACGTTACGATACAGTGGATCAGGCTTTACAGGTGAGGGGATTGCAATTAGAGTGGGGGTGTTTGTCCCCTCTGCTGTCCGCGTGGACAGTGTGGGCCCGATAGCAGTTGGGGAGGTGAAATATGCACTTGATAGGATTGTGTTGGCTGACAGCGTCCGATTGCCTATCATTGATTATGTCCCGAGGAAACTGATACCGGAAGGAGTTTTTTCCCCTGAGGGTGTTAGGAAGGTAAGAGAGTACAGACGGTGTAGATATGACTACCCCCCACCCCCATCTCTCTCTCTCTCTCCTCTCTCTCCTCTCTCTC
>JABMCL010001742.1:145000-177500 GCA_018857735.1 Alviniconcha marisindica
TTGTTGCTTTATATCTGGTTGGGGGGGGGGGGGGGGGGAGTGGCCTGTATGTTTTAGTTAGGTGGTTGTTTTTTGCTCTCTTTTTTTCTTCTTCTTTTTTGTTGTTGTTATTGGTGGTGGAGGTGGCGGTGTGTGTGTGTGGTGTGTGTGTGTGTGTGTGTGTGTGTGTGTGTGTTTTGTTTGTTTTTGTTGTTGTTGTTGTTGTTTTTAGGGGGGGGGTTGGTGTGTTTTTGTTTTTGCTGAGAGTGGGTGGGTAAAGAGGATTATAAATGTGTAAGTATGCTGTTTTGATTATTGTATATTTCAAGAGCTAAACAGGTCAGTGCTTCACGAATTAATAGTCATCAACAGTGTACAGATAACGTGCTGAATGTAGACGGTCTTATTGGATAATCCTATCTTTTTGTTTATCTCTGACTCTTCCTTTCTGCTTTTGAACAAACACACGCTCGCTCGCTCTCTCTCTCTCTCTCTCTCTCTCTCTCTCTCTCTCTCTCTCTCTCTCTCTCTCTCTCTCTCTCTCCTCCTCTCTCTCTCTCTCTCTCTCTCTCTCTCTCACTGGATGAAAAAAAGTATTGTACTTATTCCATTACCCTCGTTAATAAAAAAAAAAATCGTTCGTTCGTTCGTTCGTTCGTTCTCTCTCTGCTTCTAGGTCTGTCTGTCTGTCTGTCTGTCTGTCTGTCTGTCTGTCTGTCTCTCTCTCTCTCTCTCTCTCTCTCTCTCTCTCTCTCTCTCTCTCTCTCTCTCTCTCTCTCTCTCTCTCTCTCTCTCTCTCTCTCTCTCTCTCTCTCTCTCTCTCTCTCTCTCTCTCATATTTGTTCATATAGGTCGCTGCATGTAGGCATATATATTTACTGCCTCTGCGCAGTGGTTGTTTGTGGGGTTTTTTTTTTCTTTTTTCCCCCGTTCCTTCTTCGTTATTTAGTGTATTATTTGGTTTTCCGTTTGTTTATTTTATCATTCCATTATTTTAGATCCGGTGATAGGTAGGTAGGTAGGTAGTGTTGCTTAATGTCCTCAGATGTCAGTTGACATATTAGGGACAAGCTGAGACCAATGCCGAAGCATGGTTCAATATAGCTTTACGTCCACGGAAACCAGAAGGCTCGTTAGGACGGACAGCCCAGGACGGCCACCTCGACTCTCACACAGCTCCTGAACTATGATCCGGTGATATGATTTGTGAATGTATTTATAGGTATTCAACATAATTTATTCTCGTACAACTGTATATTAATGCTTATGTGTATTTTGTTTATCTATTTTGCATGTATTATATCCATAAGGTTATTTATATGTGTATTGTGTGTGAGGGAGTGGTCAGGTGGGCGATCGATCCGTTGATATTGCACCAGCTTTGCTCCGTCACACGTGTAACCCAGTCGGTCACGGTCACAGATTAACCGTAACCGTAAAAAAGAGGTTGACAATAAGCAGGACATACGGTTCAGCTAGGTTGTATTAGGTAGACAGCGCTCCGCCAGTACCCCGAGACAACAGCTTATAACAATCCTTGCTTGCAGCTGTCACAGCCAATCCTTGTCTTAGTTTGACAGTTGCAAATGCACATGTTTGTCGCAGCAAAATACGTGGTCTGCAGCTGCGAAATATGCACGTGCACTGACCACTGTGCAGCGACAGTGTTTACATTTTCTACTGCAGCTGTAGGATTGTGGCACACAGACAACCACTAACCGTGACCGCTGGTCCGCCATGATGTGGGGTTTAATGTCCTCCGATGTCGGGCCGACATATTAGGGACAATGTGGTCCGCCAGGAAGTAAGTAAATAAACATGGTGCTTAACGTCCACAGAAACCATAAGGCTTATTCGGGACGGGGAGAAGAGGGGAAAGGGGTATGGAGGTGGGGGAGAGGGAGATTATATACCTATCGCTATCGCTTTCTGTGCTGACTCTTATTTCGGTATCCGTTCCACCCCCGTGTTACCGCAGTAGCACGTAAAAGATCCCGGTCATTCTGTCAAAAGTGCAGGTGGCAGGTTACAGCTAAACACGCATACACCTTACGTATGTGGCTTTGCATGAAGTGACGTGGTGCATGGTTGTATGGATAATGGTGTACTCAGGACTTGCGCCGAGACGACTGTAGTTTCATGTGGCACCAGCCATGCCAGCGTTGCAAATACACCACTTCGGTGGATATTCAACAACAAAAAACGCGCTATAAAGCTAGTCACTCATGTAGAACCACATGCGAGCGCAGTGAGTCTGCTCAAGAGAGCGGAGAATAGCGCTGTATAAGCGATCATCAATCAATCAGTCAATCGCTACACTGTCACCACCAGAATGACTTCTGCATTAAGGTTGGCAGCGATGAGAGCCATTTTAATGTTTCATTAATTGTGAGGGACAAAGTCACAAGACAGTGTCCATAGACCACAACTTTTGAAGAGAAAGGAGAGCCGAAGCGGATTCGAACCGAGGTCCCTCTGCTTACCAGCCTAACGCCTTACGGATAGGCCAAACCGGCTGACAATGGTCCGCCACACATCATGGACCTATATATACAGGTCCATGCCACACACGGGTCCGCCACACAAGGACCTGTATATATATATATATGATATATATATATATGATGATGATGAAGTGATGCTTTATGTCCTCAGATGTCAGTTGACATATTAGGGACAAGTTGTGACCAATGCCGAAGCACGGTGCAATAAATCTTTACGTCCACGGAAACCAGAAGGCTCGTTAGGACGGACAGTCCAGGACGTCCACCTCGACTCTCACACAGCTCCTGAACCATGTTATATATCAGTATATCCATATATATATATATACAGGTCCATGCCACACACGGTTGAGTGAGCCAGACCGGGTACCTACCTCACTGTCCGCCGCTGTCTCCCTCACGAGATGGGTGTTTGGCGTTGGCTAATGGACGGCTAAGCCAGCTGTATGTTCTCTCACCAACTTGCGGGCCCTTAGCCCCTTGACGGAGTGCCGTCGGTGTCGTTTCCACTTATTGGCCTGAGGAGCTCTTCAGTCCCCCGCTTGCTAAATATCCACTTGTTTGGCTTCGTCGCCAAAGTCCGCCCTTCAGACGTTTGTGAGATGAAATTTGTTGAACTGTGGGACGGTGTACGGATTTGTGTACGTGCTTAACTCACCGCTGCCCCCTCCCCCCTCCCCCCCCCCCCCCCCCCCCCCCCCCCCCCCCCCCCGCCACCCACCCACCTGACAGACACCCCCTCCTTCCAACCCAAGCCTCAACCTCTTCAAGCATGACGTGATGTGTCGTCATGATGCGTGTGTGTGTGTGTGTGTGTGTGTGTGTGTGTGTGTGTGTGTGTGTGTGTAGTCATTGTTTGAAAGATATTTATAGTTATTGTTTGATAGGCGATAATGGTAGACTACAATATTTAAGGTTCTGTTTGTTGAAATGTGGTTTTCGTCATAAGTTGTTTGTACAGCGCAGTGAGTTTAATTCTTATAAAGTTTAGCGCTTTATAAGAAAGGAAAAGAAGAAAGAATTTGGGGGGGGGGGGAAGCTTGTCATAACATTTTCATAGTTTGTTGTTCCTTGGTTCCATTGCAAAAGTAAGGAAATATCAATCTTTCTAATGGATTGTGCTTCATATTTTGTGTAGAGTGCCTTTTCCTTTTTTCCGCTATCACCTTCATGACTTGTTTTTGCTCAGTTTGACTCCTCTTTTCTTTCTTTCAACGGTTCGCGAGTTCAATATTTCCACAGTTTCGCCCTTTTATTCACAGGTGCTGGGCGTTAAATATCCAATAACTAAGTAACTAGCCGACTTTTCCCCGACCCCCCACTCCTTTTGTGTGTGTGTGTGTGTGTGTGTGTGTGTGTGTGTGTGTGTGTGTGTGGTGTTGTTGTTGTTTTCCGTCCCTCCTGCCTGGTCACTTCATATAAAACAGGTTTCGTAGGAGAGAAACGGCACACGTGGCACCGGGGGTGTATGACAATATTATAATATTTCTTCTGCTCGTTTCACCGTCGGTTCCAGGCACTTGTATTTGTTTAATACATGGTACCTTCACTGTGGTTGGTTCTCAGCACTTGTATTTGTTTGATACGTGGCATGTTCAGTGTAATTGGTTCTCAGCACTTGTATTTGTTTAATACATGGCATGTTCAGTATAATTGGTTCTCCAAAATCTGCTACTTCCTACTTCTGCCCTGAGTTCTGAATTACCTGTACACGCACACACAAAAACACACAAGCGGATTCATGCAGATAGGTACACACACGCACGCACGCACGCACACACACACACACACACACACACACACACACACACACACACACACACACACACACACACACACACACACACACACACACAAACACGCACGCACGTACGAACACACGCACACACACACACGCACGCACGCACGCACGCACACACACACAGAGACGAGGATACTGAACAAAGCAAGCATAAATGGTGCAGAGATTTTCCATTGCCGTTCGGTTTGACAAGTGTGGACACAAGTGATCTAAAGACACTCGATTTTTATGGGCTGCATAAAGCTTACGTCGTATGCCTTGACACTAAGTGTAGACAAAGTCAACACGGAAAGTATAGAAACTTTGTCTCTCAGAGGGCTCGCGTTGATCGTCCTGACTCTAGAGGACTTGACCGTGTGTGTTGACCTGCTGATATCAACCCCTTGCACGCCTTACTGTCGTTCGTGTTTGTCGAGAGTGATCTTTTCTGTTTGAAGTAAAAACATTGCCGCCGTACCGACTCCGAGAAGGACGTCTGAGAGATTCCGCCTTTGCGGCTGTGACATGAAAATATAATTGTGTGCCTGTTTGCGTTATAGCGTCGTATGCAATCATGTATGTTTATAGATATTGTTGCCGCACGCCCGTACGGCAACAATGTGTGTGTGTGTGTGTGTGTGTGTGTGTGTGTGTGTGTGTGTGTGTGTGTGTGTGTGTCCGTGTCTGTCTGTCTGTGTCTCTGTGTGTGTTTCTCAACAACAACAAAAACGCTCAGGAAGTTGATCCCGAAAAAGATTTCTAGCTGTGTTTACGCAAGAGATATATGTCATGTTAAATCAGTGACCACGCTTTTATCTCTATTGGGGGGGCAAACTGTCTCTGCTTGCCACGCTTCCCCCCCCCCCCCCCCCCCCCCACCACCACCTGCCGCCCATCAGCCTTCCGCACTGCGCTCCCAAAAGCCAAAAATTAACCAAGAGAGCGGACTCGATTTTTCCTGAATGGCAAAGGGGCAGAGTTATGTACACATCTGAAGCAAGAATGGCTGCTAGCGTTCTAAAATAAGATCCAAACGCATAAAATGTTCAACAGAACTCTTTTTGCTTCAAGACATCGCCAGTCTTCCCTTTATGAACACCCATCTTCATTAACGTCAACTGGACTGCTCTTCAGACAGAGAAACTAAGAAGTCATGAACCAAAAAAAAACACGAAAATTTGCAGATTGTGTTTTTGTCCTAATAAATAGCGTTCTGTTGAACCTATCTTATGTACACATCTTCAAACAAAAATTCTAAGGAGTACAAATGGTGTTGAGGTGTTCTGACAGGAAAAGCATTAACCTGTCGTCCAGAATGGTCCCGTTTTTACGACCTTCTGCCATGAACGGTATTAACCCCGCCAGCCGAACTGGTCTTGGTTTTACGAGTTGCTTCGGGGCATCGCAGTCTTCTCTTTATGGACACCCGTCTTCATTAACGTCAAAGGGGTTAAACTGGACTGCTCTGCAGACAGGAAAACTAAGGGGTCATAAACCAATTACGGCGCTGCAACTGTGATCTCCTAACGGCCGTAACTTAGACCTGTCAACACTGCTGACCAGTTTTGTGGGCCTGGTTGTTGTAAATGTCTACGTGCAGGGTGTTTATGACGCGGAGATATTCTCCTGGTGGCACAACGCGAAGTGTCCACTTCCACTGTGGATTTGCGTGTGATCTCTTGGGCGTTTGATCGGGGTCGGAGTTGAAGGGATATGTGTCTTAAGTTATGTGGGTGGGTGTCCGGCTTATTCAGGCACAGGGCATTTTGAGAGAGAGAGAGAGAGAGAGAGAGAGAGAGAGAGAGAAGAGAGACGAACGAACGAACGATTTTTTAATTTTTTATTAGAGAGACAGACAGACAGACAGACAGAAATTGCTGCTAAAGTGATATAGAAACAATACAGGTATGTTTTTTTCTTGCTCAGCAAATGTGAACATCGATTTCTAGCTGATAAGAACGCATGACATCGATTTTGTACTGTGAAGTTTTTGGTCGTTTAATTTTGTTCTTTTTCTTTTCATTTCTGTCTGTCTTTGATGTCTGTGTGCTGGGTTCACATCCCCATCCTCCTCCCCGTCGCAGCCCGCATCTACCACCCAAACCTGCCATCGCCCCTTTCACTCCTTGCCGTCTTATTGATGTGGGACGTTTCAGCAAGTTCCCCTGCAGATGCGATGTACTATAGTGTATTCATTACAAAGCAAACACCTGAGTGAACTGCAGTCTGTCAGCACACAAAAAAGGTATGTGCGGCCAGGAAACCTGCAGCTCTACAACAACAACAACAAAAAGTGTACATAAGCAGTTAGGCGAGGAACGAGTTTCGGTCCTCAGAAGGCGAGGAACGACGAGTTCCGGTCCTCAGAAGGCGAGGAACGACGAGTTCCGGTTCTCAGAAGGCGAGGAACGAGTTCCGGTCCTCAGAAGGCGAGGAACGACGAGTTCCGGTTCTCAGAAGGCGAGGAACGAGTTCCGGTCCTCAGAAGGCGAGGAACGACGAGTTCCGGTCCTTAGAAGGCGAGGAACGACGAGTTCCGGTCCTTAGAAGGCGAGGAACGACGAGTTCCGGTCCTCAGAAGGCGAGGAACGACGAGTTCCGGTCCTCAGAAGGCGAGGAACGACGAGTTCCGGTCCTCAGAAGGCGAGGAACGACTTTCGGTCCTCAGAAGGCGAGGAACGACGAGTTCCGGTTCTCAGGAGGCGAGGAACGACGAGTTCCGGTTCTCAGAAGGCGAGGAACGACGAGTTCCGGTCCTCAGAAGGCGAGGAACGACGAGTCGTGACAGCTAGCCGCCTTGCCTAGCAACATAACGCGTCCAGATCGAGTCCCCCAAGACCTGACCTCCGAACAGTTAGGATCGTCGCCGAGACGGAGCCAGACCCTGCTGTTGTTGGTTTATTAATGGGTCCCCGGTTAGGCGGCGGGTGAATGCGAGGCGGCCCTGTTAGTAGGGCAATTATGAAGGACTCATCGCCTGCCATGTGACAGCGGGCCATTAGGGCGGTGGGTAACAGCCTAGGGATCCGGGGCTGCTTAGGGATGCGGACCGACTGGACTGCAAGCTGATGGTTTTGAAGGGCTGGCCCCTCCTTCCTCCTCGTCTGTTCTCCTTTGGTATGAGTTTGGGTGGACGCTCTTTTCTTCTTCTTCTTCTTCTTCTTCTTCTTCTTCTTCTTCTTCTCTTCTTCTTCTTCTTCTTCTTCTTCTTCTTCAAGGTTATGGCTTTGAAGGGCTTCTTCTTCTTCTTCTTTCTTCTTCTTCTTCTTCTTCTTCTTCTTCTTCTTCTCCTCCTCCTCCTCCTCCTCCTCCTCCTCCTTCTTCTTCTTCTTCTTCTTCTTCTTCTTGGTTATGGCTTTGAAGGGCTGGCCTTTCCTTCCTTCGCACTGATATATCCGTGCCGGTTGACTGGGCGTAAAACATCAAATTACGTACTATCCTCCTTCCTCTTTGTCCGCTCTCCTTAGATTTGAGTGTGGGTTGACGATCTTCTTCTTCCTCTTCTTCTCATGTTCTTCTTATTTCGTCCTGAACTGACGATTGGCCAACCGCCAGGACGTTTAAATCTAATTACTAGCCTTCTTCTTCTTCTTCTTCTTCTTCTTCTTCTTCTTCTTCTTCCCCAGGAAAAGACCCGTCTACCGAAGAAGAGCCACGTCGCTGCTACCAAGCATCAGTGATAATTATCTCATTGAACGATTTATAGATCTTTAGAAAATTAAACTTCCAAAGGACATGTATAGATGTCAATGGGTTAGAAACATTGCGTTTGTCAAGAATCCATCGGATCATATTTGGGTATAAATGATTATGTGTACTCACATATATCCTTTGTTAGACCGGTGCAGTGGGAACGTCGATTGAACAAAATTAAAAAATATTCAAGACTATATTATTTCAAAACCACTATCTCTTCCATCAGCCTGTCTTGGAGCGCTCTCTGTCTCTGTCTGTCTCTCTGTCTGTCTGTCTGTCTGTCTGTCTGTATGTATGTCTCTCTCTCTCTCTCTCTCTCTCTCTCTCTCTCTCTCTCTCTCTCTCTCTCTCTCTCTCTCTCTCTCTCTCTCTCTGTGCACGACACGAGATTGTCGCCAAGGGTGTCCCATCCTGACAGCCACCTCCTTTCTTGCGCTGACAAATGTCACCCATCGTCACCCTTCTTCTCGTCTCCTCGGACCCATCTGACTGGCAGCTGTATTTGTTGTCCCCGTGCCTCTCATCCGCCTTGTGTGAGCCGGTTTGGCCTAGCGGTAAGGCGTTAGACTGGTAAGCAGAAGGACCTCGGTTCGAATCTGCTTCGGTTCTCCTTTCTCTTCAAAAGTTGTGGTTTGTGGACGCTGTCTTGTGACTTTGACCCTCACAATTATGAAACATTAAATGTCTCTCATCGCTGCCCACCTTAATGCAGAAGTCATTCTGGTGGTGACAATGTAGCGATAGGTATATAACCTCCCTCCCCCCCCCCCCCCCAATCTCCCCGTCCCTAATAAGCCTTATGGTTTATGTGGGCGTTAAGCACCATGTTTACTTACTTACACCCGCCTTGATGCCCACTCCCTGACATACTGCCATCGGCTGGAGGACGGAGACAGAGACTCCACACGCCCAGAGCCTGTCATTATCCCTCCGAAGACTATATCGGCGGTGGAAGATTTTGACCTGATCAACTAATAATATTAGTATCCTGCTTATACCGCTCCCTTGACAAGCCTGGCAAGGTCTTGGATTGCCCTGACTGCTGCTGCCCACGGCTGCGTCGGCGGTGAAAGCGCTTGCGTGATGAAGGGTCGGATTTATTTCCCCCTGGACAGTCGTAGTAAGATGGGGTTAACGTGCTTGCTTGCTGCAGCTGGTGTCACAGAGTCGGTTGTTGTGTAGGTGTGTTTTCTTACTCAGTCAGAATAACAATACTTCGATCGATCTGGACGAGTCAGCCTTCACCCGTCAATTCGTACCAATACAGAGACGTAGGTTATATAGCAGGATTTGCTATTGACTTTTCTTCCCTGTCTCAGGCTTTATGGTTCTGATGTATGTTATACTCATGTGCTTAAGAAATTGCGCAGAAATGAATTTCTTGGGGTTGTGCATATTTGGATGTGATGTGAATGTCGAGGTCGGTCTTCTTCTTCTGCTTCTTCTTCTCGATTTTTGTGTGTGTGCTTCTTCTCCTCCTCGTTCTCTTCTTCTTTGTCGTCGATTTAATGCAATGTTGTGAACGATGACAGCTAAGATTCGGTTCATGAAAAGTGGAGCCTGACCCTCAAGCTAAGCAGAGCTAAGGAGCTGTGTGAAACTCGAGGTGGCCCTCCTGGGCTCCGCGGCCCTTATAGTCCTTAATATGGTCTCTGTGGACGAAACGGAACATTGAACTTGAACGAACTGCGACATGCAAAGCCGATTCACGTCATTTGGAAGGGTTCGAGTTCAGTGTCGCTTTACGTCCACAGAGACCATACGGACTATTAGGGACGGGGAATGGAAGGAGAAAGAGAATGGACCTATCCAGGGGGTGGTTGATGTTTTGCGTTGACCATCAGTGTAATTATACTTACAGCAGGTTAGCATAGCCCCAGTGCTTTGTCACACAACAAATACGGGCTTGGTGGTGACGGTAAATCGACACGGAGTGTTTACTTCACGGCTCCCCGTGAGAACGTGGCCCGTAACTCCCTGACTGCACTCGATGTACAACGACCAGCTGCTGCAGCTGTTGTCTCGCCCACCCGCAGTGTGGAGTGAGGATTATCCCCTCTAACTATCTGCTGTACAATACGGTCCCTGGACACCGCAAGCCCCTAATCACACTTCCGCGGAGTTAAGCTGATACACACGGAGAAATAGGTGACAGGTCCGTGGCTTGTGCGTTTATAAGGCTCTCCTGTACACCTGTCTCACCTGCGTGTGCCTGCCTTCAGTAAGGTCATCATTTTAATGGTTATTTCTTCATCTTTTAATATATCTTTGTACGTAAATAATAGGAGGGGGAGCAAAAAACATAACAGTCTGAACTTTTGTTGCTTCTTTCACAGAGCTTTTGTGTATGGAACAAAAGGTGATTCAAAAAGACAAGGTTTGCACGGGGAATAACCAGATGAAGTATGTAGAAAAACCAGCTGTCAACAGGTTTTCCCCAGAACTGATTAGTCATGATTAGAATCACATTATGTGTAAGATAAGAGCGTGCTATCAAACCGGTTATGACGTTATCCTATCGTTCTGCCATTGTTCAATGCAAACTAACAGGTTTGTTTGGTGTATCAGCTTATCTAAAACGTTAATTGTCAAATGCCCTAGCTGTCAAAGCCACTGTAATTCTCAGTGGATGTTTGCCTTTTGCACGATGTTTCTTCTGGAGAAGAAAAAATCTCCACGCGTGATATCAGACTGATCTTAAGATTATCAAGATAACAACATTTTAACATAAATTACGTACGAAAAACTAACTTAAGAACAAATCTTAAATCCTATTTAGATATACACCTGTTTGCACTCGCAAAAACAAACGTACATGTATCCGTGTCAGAACGGTCAAAAAGCAGCTACTCAGAACAACTCATCCCTTAGAGCCCAAAGAGAGAGCAAATACCTATCATCTTCTGAGGCATACGCGCATGCTGCGTTTATAGCATTACACAGAACTTCATGTAGCTGAGAATCCAGACCTAACGAAGTTTTTTTTGTTGTGTGTGTGTGTGTGTGTGTGTGTGTGTGTGTGTGTGTGTGTGTGTGTGTGTGTGTGTGTGTGTGTGTCCGTGCGCGCGCGCGTGTTTCTTTGTTAGTTTGTTTGTTTGTTTGTTTTCTTCTCTTTCAAGCCTGAGAAGGTCAGAATATACCTTTCGATGCTTTGCCTACACCCGAGGATCCTAATAATTTTTTCTGTTCTGTTCATCAGTTAGATTTGAACAAAGTTTATTCACGTTCATATAAACAGAGACATACGTTATCAATACATGGGCATTAAACAAGCTAAGCTTATTGCAAACGATACACTTAACCCTCTTCAAGCATAACATATTGGGCCAAAAGCGGCGAATTGGACATTTACTTTTGATTTGATTCATTTTGTTTCCCCCTGATCTCTTTCGAAGAGTTGAGGATGTATTCATATTTTGAAACGAATTGTGGTTTAAAGCTACAAGATATGCCATTTCTTGGACCTGGAACATTCATGGCTTGGTGGACTTTTGTTCGTTTTAATTTTGTTGTTTGTATTTTTCATAGGGGATGGCTTTTGTTGGTGTTTTCGTACTGCGTGACCTAAATATTCTCCTATAGTTTTGACTAGAAAACGACGGCAGTCCTGCGGTTATCTGTCAAACAGAAATTAGAGTTGTGCTGTCTCATTAAATTTTACCGGCAGACACACAAATCACAATCTTCTGCCTCTTCTTTTCTGTCAGACGGTTGGCTGTAAAGTATAAATTAATCAGACCTCTGTACTGTATAAGACTTCAGTGCTTCTATAGGTCTGTTTAAAAAATAAAAAGTTGACAGGAGAAACTCGCTGCATATCAAAGCTGGATTAAAAGAAGTATACTTTCTTTTCTGTTTATGTCCGGATAAACTGCATGAATTACAAACTGTTATCAGCGCCAAAGGCTACGTCAGCAACAAAAGCCGAGAAAGAAGCCTTTTTTATGGCACATAGATAGCGAGTCTCATGACTGGGATTTGAGTTTGATGAGCATTTGATGGCCCACGCTGTCAGCAAACAGAATCCTGACGGCCTCGACGTCCTCACGCCTCACTGTTGATTTACCCACCGGGCCCCCCGTCGCTTCTCCCCACGCCCCCGCCACTTTCCCCCCTCCAGACCACGCCCCCTACTTATAGGTACGCGTTCTGATTGGCCGATGGAGGTTTGGTGCGCGCGGACGGCTGCACGCTACGTGAATCATTGATTATTTGTCGCATCTCCCTCTCTCTCTCACCTGAAGTCGTTAGAGAGGCGGCGGTGTGTGTGGGGTGGTTGTGCGCGATGAGGACTGTGGTGTATTGAACGATATCGCACGGAGTGCTGTGGCAACCTCTCCACGCTTGATGTTCTGTTGTTGTCGGCTCTGCATGTACCCTCCTCTTCATCGCCTCCATGTGTGTGACGCAACAACCGGCTTTTTGTGTGTTTTGGAGCTTCACTACAAGAGCATTTCGACTGTGATACGAGTGACTAACGCTGGATTTGAATCAGTCAGGCTGACCTTGTTTGCGGTCAGCAGGTTTTGTGGTAAGTGTGATTACGTCACTGATACATTCGATCATGTTTATTGATCGCCCTGCCGGCGTTACGTAGTGATTGTACGGTCCTGTGCCCGGTTATTATGGCACTAATACACCAGGGGGCACTTCAACACCTCGCTTAATCCGGAATCGAGTTCAGCCCGCGACCTCTGCTGTTGACTCTTATGATTTTTGATAGAGCCATGGCTGTGGACATTTCCACGCCGTGCTGTTCGAGAGGGGAACGAAAGCGAAAGCCAAGCGGTCCAGTGTTTGTGTGTCCGGGACTTTTCTCACATGTTTGCACTCATAGGGTTGTTTGCTCGCCTTCTCCCTCGCCTCTCCGATCTGCCATTTCCGATGGGTTTCTGAGGTAAATAAGGGTCCGGAAAAGGGGGTTCAGAAACTCATTTTCTTCTGTGTGCTCTCCAAAACCCCGGGCAAACACGGGGACCCACGCAGGGTTTGATTTTTAGGGGGGCAGGTCGGCGTGAGGACGGCCTGACAATTGCCAGAGCCCTGCTAATCGTCTTCATTGACTCCCTATTTGTTCACATCTGTACCCTCTGCTTTCAGGTTCCGGTGCTGGGAGCCCAGCACAGCACAAACCTACGCCGCATCGCTGGATGGTTGGTGACGAGAGGAGATCGAATCCTTTCCCCAGCAAATCAGCCAGAGGAGACTCCCTTCGATCACCGCGCAGGACGATTTGATAGCGAGAGGAGTAATTAAGCGCCTCCGCAAAGAGACCTTCGTCCACAAAACTGCCCACCGTTTCGGAACATCGCCTTTGCTCCGAGAGCCCCGTCACGGTGATTGAATTCTCTCACGACATCAGTCTTGGATCGGAGCCACCAGACTGTGCCAAAGTCAAACGACTAACTGTAAATCGTTTAGGAAAAAGACTAACATTCGAGCCTAAACGGCGGACTCTCAAAAGCGGCAGCGCTGTCAAAGCAAAGGCAAGGGAATGGATCTTGGCTAGGCTACGGCTTCATTGACGGGCCTAAACCATAAAAACGGACACAATGCTCCGACCCAGTGCCGGTTTCTTTCCTAACGAGATTGATTTGTTCGCACCAGCAGGCACGGTGGTCCAAGTCTGTAATCCGGGGCCCGTAAATCGAGTCGTTCGTCCATATGCTGTGAGTGACGGCTGCTAGATTCGCGGGACGCTCGGCGGTCAGATTTTGATAGGATTACTTCAGGCTCGGCTTGCCGCCTGCCGCCTCGGTCAGAAAATAATTGCCCCAGTCAGTCAGGATTCCCCTCCCCGACATGAAAGGCAAAAGAGAATAGCTTGAAGCACCGATTGTCTACCGTTTCCATGTGGGACAAAGAGATGAGGCGGGCAGACTGCTGAAGGGAAAAGCGGGCTGAGGATTTTTACGGGGCAGGCTCTTCTTTTTCCGACTCCACCGAACAGTATCCTTTTCGTTATTAGCCGATTAAAAGAGGTCGTGTCCTACATCAAAGGGTCAGCTCTTGTTCCACCCCCAAGGGCAGAGAGATGGCATTGAGCGCTGCATACCTCCTCCCTGGCGTTGTCCTGACGTTGGTCTGTATCTCTCTCCCTTTCGCTCGGGGTATTACCTACACAATGCGGGAAGAAGCCCCGGTGGATTCCTATATCGGAAACGTGTCGGCAGATTCCGGTCTGAAAGAGGTAGTGGGCGATGACGAGTTTAGCAACCTGCGCTACAGTATTTTATCAGGAGGGTCCCCGTACAGCCGGCTCTTCAAGATCTCTGCCACCACCGGTGTCCTGACGGTCAGCAACAGAGTGGACAGGGAGGAGCTCTGCCCCTACACAGACACGTGTGACCTGCAGATAGAAATCGCGGCTCAGTACGAATCACTCCTGCGGAAATACAACGTCAAGATCATCGTCCAGGACATCAATGACAATTCCCCGCAGTTCCCCAACCAGTTCCCGCAGCCTTTCCAGCTGTCGGAGTCGACCAGCGTGGACTTTGCCCTGTCTCTCGACGCCGCCACCGACCTGGACGGCAGCCGTAACTTCTCGGTGCAGAACTACAGCCTGCTTCCGGCGGGCGTTCCGTTCCGCATGGTGCACACGGTCAACGCGGTCGGGGCGACCCAGCTCAGCCTGGTGGTCAGCCGGAAGCTGGACAGGGAGGCCGAGTCCAGCTACGGACTGACGGTGTGGGCCTACGACGGCGGCTCTCCTCCCAAGTCCGGCTCCGTCGTCCTCACCGTCAACGTTGTGGACGTCAACGACAACGCCCCCGAGTTCACCTCGGACGTGTACACCCAGAACATCAGCGAGTCCACGCCCCCAGGGACGCCCATCTTAACGGTCTCGGCGTCCGACGCGGACGAAGGCGACAACGCGAGGGTGGTGTACTCCATCAGCTCGCAGCAGCCGGTGCCGCAGCAGCAGAAGTTCACCATCGGCGCCACCAACGGCGTGGTCTCCGTCGCTGAGAGCTTGAAGGCGGGCGTGCACAGGGTTCTGGTGGAGGCCCAGGACCAGGGCAGCCCCCCGAACCCGCCCACTCAAGCAGTGGTGGAGGTGATCGTCCTGGACACCGACAACAACCCACCCATCCTCAACCTGGACATGCTCTCCATCTCCGATTTTGAGCCGGGCTTTGTGCCGGAGTCGGAAAAGGTCAGCACGGCGGTGGGGTACCTGGCGGTGTCGGACCCGGATTCCGGCGCCAACGCCCTAGTGACGTGCAGCAGCCGGGACCCGCACTTCGAGCTGCAGTCGCTGAACCTCAACGAATACAAGGTTATCATCAGCAGCCCGCTGGACCGCGAGAACCAGACCCACCTCAACGTCGCGCTCGTCTGCTTCGACGGCGGGAGCCCCAAGCTGACGTCCACGGCCACGTTTGACGTGTGGGTGGTGGACGTGAACGACAACCCCCCCAAGTTCCTGGAGGGCCACTACTCCGCCTCCGTGGCCGAGAACAACGGGCCGTCGGACGGGCTGATCCAGGTGGCCGCCACGGACGCGGACGCCGGCAACAACGCCAACATCACCTACCGGCTGGTCGGCGACCCGGGCATGTTCCAGGTCGGGTCCCGCAACGGCATGATCAAGGCGAGGGGCCAGTTCGACTACGAGCGCGAGTCGCGCTACGTGTTTCACGTGCTGGCCGTGGACCAGGGTCAGCCGCCGCTGACGGCCACGACCACCGTCACCATCAACGTGCTGGACATCAACGACGAGTCGCCGCGGTTCTCCGCCCCTAACTACGCCATGAACGTGACGGAGGGGGAGGGGGTCGGCGTGTACGTGGGCAATGTCTCCGCTTCCGACCCCGACACCGGTAAGGATGTCAACTGTGGTGGTGGTGGTGGTGGTGGTGGTGGTGGTGGTGGTGGTGATAAAGATAATCCACTCTAACGCCGATAAGAAGTTTTATTTTAATGATGATGGTGGTCGTGATGATTGTGTGTGTGTGTGTGTGTATCTGTGTGCATGTACGCGCGCGTGTGTGTGTGTGTGTGTGTGTGTGTGTGTGTGTGTGTGAGTGGTTGTTGGGGCGTTTTGTTTTGTGTGTGTGTGTGTGTGTGTGTGTGTGCGTGCGTGCGTGTCTGTGTGTTTTTGTTTGTGTCTGTGTATGTGCGCTGAACTTTAACTAAACCTTAACATCATGTCAGCTGCACAGGATCCATGTGAGGTATAAATACATATGTTTATCATAATAAGTAGTATTCACATACACACTGAACCAAACAGGAAAATTGAGGGAAGTCATAGTCTTTTTTCATGTTGGATCAGAATTAAAGCAAACCAGAAAGAAAGAAGGAAAGCTGACCAATACCTCAATGGTCAATCACGCGGTAAACCAGCTAAAAGCAGCAGGCTGACAGCGTCTCCCTCTCCGCTATATAAAAGCGATGATCATCTTCCTTCTCTGCACTGTCATAGTTCAGGAGCTGTGTGAGAGTCGAGGTGGCCGTCCTGAGCTGTCCATCCTAACGAGCCTTCTGGTTTCCGTGGACGTAAAGAATTATTGAACCGTGCTTCGGAATTGGTCACAACTTGTCCCTAATATGTCAACTGACATCTGAGGACATTAAGCAACACTTCACCACCACCATCACCTTCTCTGCACATGGTTCAGGAGCTGTGTGAGAGTCGAGGTGGACGTCCTGGACTGTCCGTCCTAACGAGCCTTCTGGTTTCCGTGGACGTAAAGATTTATTGCACCGTGCTTCGGCATTGGTCACAACTTGTCCCTAATATGTCAACTGACATACGAGGACATAAAGCATCACTTCATCATCATCATCTTCCTTCTCTGAGTGAGCCGGTTTGGCTTAGCGGTAAGGCGTTAGGCTGGTAAGCGGAAGGACTTCGGTTCGATACCGCTTCGGCTCTCCTTTCTCTTCAAAAAGGTTGTGGTTTGTGGACACTGACTTGTGACTTTGTCCATTACTTCCTACTGAAACATCAAAATGGCTCTCATCGCTGCCCATCTTAATGCAGGAATCATTCTGGTGGTGACAGTGTAGCGATAGGTATATAATCTCCCTCTCCCTCCACCTCCACTCCCCCCCCCCCCCTCCCCCCCCCCCCCTTCTCCCCGTCCCTAATAAGCCGTACGGTTTCTGTGGACGTTAAGCACCATGTTTACTTACTTACTATTCCTTCTCTGAGTGAGCAGGTTTGGCCTAGCGGTAAGGCGTTAGGCTGGTAAGCAGAGGGACCTCGGTTCGAATCTGGTTCGGCTCTCCTTTCTCTTCAAAAGTTGTGGTCTGTGGATATGTCTTGTGACTTTGTCCCTCACAGTTATGAAACATTAAAATGGCTCTCATCGCTGCCCACCTTAATGCAGGAGTCATCCTGGCGGTGACAGTGTAGCGATAGGTATATAATCTCCCTCCCCCCCCCCCCCCCCTCAACCTCCATACCCCCTTCCTCCCCTTTCTCCCCGTCCCTAATAAGCCTTGTGATTTCTGTGGACGTTAAGCACCATGTTTGCTTACTTCCTCGCTTGTCTGCCCAGGTCCAGGAGGCGAGGTGGTTCTGTCCATTCTGCAGCAGCCGGGACTGTCCCTCCCGTTCCAACTGTCTCCGTCCGGCGTCATCACCACCACGGCCACGCTGGACCGCGAGCAGCGCGCCGCCTACAACTTCCACATCGTGGCCTACGACAAGGGCATCCAGCCCCTCACCTCCAGCGTCCTCGTCATGGTCCAGGTCCTCGACGTCAACGACAACGCCCCGACCTTCGTCTTCTCCACCGGCAACTCCTCGCAGCAGCGCATCTTCCTCCCCGTCGAGGCGCAGTTTGTTGTGGCCAACGTGCAGGCCATCGACGCCGACGCCGGCGCCAACGGAACCGTGGCGTACTCGGTGGTGGCGGGCAACGCGTCCGGCGTCTTCCGCGTGGAGGAGAGCACCGGGGCCGTCGTGACCTTGGTCGACCTTGGGGAGCGCCAGCTGGGGACGTACCAGCTGGTCGTCAGGGCGACGGACCGGGGAGTGCCGACCCAGCTGCACGCGGACCGGAACCTGACCCTGCGCGTGGCCTTGAGCACCGCTGAGCAGGTTGGTCAGAGCGGCGGGGAGGGTGGCGACGACTACGTCATCATCGTCGTGTGCATCGTGGTGTTCACGGTGGTGGTGTCGACGGCGGTGGTGGTGACGATGTGCGTGCTGCGGAAGCTGGACCAGGACAAGAAGCTGAAGTACACAGCGGCCTGCTGCCCTGACGGCGCCGCCAACACCTCCACCAGGGACGGCTCCGGCTCGCTCAACTCCTCCACTGAGTATCACCAGCAGGTGAGGGATTTCTGTTCTCTTCTTCTTACTAACTTCTTCTTCTTCTTCTTACTAACTTCTTCTTCTTCTTCTTCTTCTTCTTCTTCTTCTTCTTCTTCTTCTTACTAACTTCTTCTTCTTCTTCTTCTTCTTCTTCTTCTTCTTCTTCTCTTCTTCTTCTTTCTTCTTCTTCTTCTTCTTCTTCTTCTTCTTCTTCTTCTTCTTCTTCTTCTTCTTCTTCTTCTTCTTCTTCTTCTTCTTCTTCTTCTTCTTCTTCTTCTTCTTCTTCTTCTTCTTCTTCTTCTTCTTCTTCTTCTTCTTCTTCTTCTTTCTGATCTCCTCTTCTTTTTCTTCTTCTTCTTACTAACTTCTTCTTACCTTCTTCTTCTTCTTCTTACTAACTTCTTCATTCTGACCTCCTCTTCTTTTTTTCTCTCCTTGTTCTTCTTAGTAACTTCTTCTTCATCGTCATCTTACTAACTTCTTCTTCTTGCTAACTTCTTCTTCTTCTTCTTCTTCTTCTTCTTCCTCTTCTTCTTCTTCTTCTTCAGAGGTGACTGTGCGGTTTAAGGGACGTTAAACTCCAAGAACTCCCCTTATCGTCATTATCGTCATCATGATCATCATCATGATCATCATCATCATCATCCTGAGCGAGCTTGCGCGGTTTACGTGACGTTAAAATCCCAGAATTCCTGGGGGTGGGTGGGGGGGGGGGCATACAATGTTAAACTGGGCATTAAGAATCATAGAATATGCTAGGAACCGCCTTCCTAAATTTGTATATCTGGTGCGTAGAGTTTTCCCTCTACTTGCAGCTTTGACTGTGGATGTATTTCGGTCACACAGTACTGACTAGAGTTGCTGCGATTATTAAGGGAGTGTGGAGGAAAGGCATGGATGAAATGGTTGGCAGTTTGGTTAGGTCGTGTGGCGTGATAAAAATTCAAAAAAGAAGAAGCTGCCATCTGGCCGTTTCAGCTTCTTGTGCTAGTGTTTTCTTGTGTTTTGTTGTTGGTGGTGGTGGAGTGTGTGTGTGTGCGTCTGTCTGTCTGTCTGTCTGTCTGTCTGTCAGTGTATGAGTGCGTGCGTGTGTGTGTGTGTGTGTGTGTGTGTGTGTGTGTGTGTGTGTGTGTGCGTCTGTCTGTCTGTCTGTCAGTGTATGAGTGCGTGTGTGTGTGTGTGTGTGTGTGTGTGTGTGTGTGTGTGTGTGTGTGTGTGTGCGTTTCTTGTCTCCGATTCTCACTTTCCGCATCTCAACGCTATGACTCGCCTTGATATAACTGTCCTACCGGACTCGGAATCAAAAAACAATTATCTGTCTATACGCCGTATGACTCGCTTGTCCCCTCTTAGCAGTAATCCGTCTGTCCGTGTCGCAGAAATGTAACCTTGGGTCCTTGCACAACTTTACAAGAACTATAGTGATTCGATTTTTCAAAATATTAATATTGCATCGCTGTTCATGTAGTTCTTATTCAAACAAACAATTCTAACCTTGTAGAGCTTCACAAGACCTATGATGAATCTTTGTACTTTTTCTTCTTCTTTTTCTTCTTCTTCAAAATGTGAATATTGCATTGCTATCCAAACAGTTCTTGTTCAAACAGACAATTCTGATGATTAATTCATCCAGAGGCGATGGGGTCGAATAAACCAAGAGGGAATATATTGTGATCCTGTATTTCATTGTGCGGATTTTGTCACAGCATTCGCCTTAGGATCTTATCTCTGTGCATGAATAATGTATGAGAGGTGACAGGTATTAAATTGTCTGGGCTATGCAAAGCATATTTGTTCGACGTGTCAAAACTCTCCTTTCACCAGCTCGACGCTAAAGGGGAGGGATCGCCACTCCTCCAGTTTTGCAAACAAAGATAGAAATCAATATGGGTTGATGTAAGAGCACTTTTTCTTCTGTAATCTTTTAATCACAAACTTACTATCTTTTTTCGTCACGGGTCTCTTTTAAGTTCGAGAGAGAACAGATTCGTATAAAAATGGCACAGAAAGTAAAGCATGAACACTGTCTCGAAAGGAGGACAAAAAGGGGCGCGACTGTTCTGTTTGTTTACACTCTGTTACGGGTTTTGTTGTTGTTGTTTGTCTCCTTCATTTTCTGACTTTCTGACAAGACAAATTTGTCACCTGACACCTTTCTAACCTCTCTTTGCAAACTCGCGGTTGCGTTACAAACGTGTTATGAAGACATGGAAGCAAAATGATAGGGGCGTTTGCTTTCTAGTCTATCGCTCTTTAATTGCCATCTGCTGGGTCGGAAAGCAATCTATCCAGCCACAGCGGGCGACAGGTTTCGGGTGAAGCACTTGTGGGCCGGAGTTGGGCGGCGCGAGAAGCGATTTGCCTAACCAAGCATTCCAGAGTGGTCAGAATGTCACCGCGGGGACTGTCGCGGCGGTGGTTGCGGCCTGTACCCGGCCTTTAAAGGGGTGGACGCAGAATTTGAGGAAAACAGTTTAAGCACGATGGCACTTGCGTTATCTCCGCTTCTGTTTGACACCGGAAAGCAATTAGAATTCCAAACTGAAGGCATTTGTTAGCGATTTGCTTTTCTCTGATTCTCTGCCATTGTCTTTGCGGTCGTTAATTTAACCATTTCTATATCTCTGTCGAAAAGTGCTTTTGCTTTTTTTTTTTTTTTTTTACTTCGAATTACTTTTGAGTCTACGTAGACTCTACGTTGTTGTTGCTTAAATAATCACTTGGGATAATATTACGTCTTTGTTATTGTACGGCAGACTTCAGTTATATGGATACGTTTTTATTCCTTATGCTTTTTCTTCCTGTTATTACTATTACACTTATTAATCAAGCAGAGTGATGATAAATCATTGCAGTTATTTGGTCAGCATAAAATACTTCAATCATGCTATTTTGCGAACTACAGTCATTTTTATTACGAATATTTTGATGACGCAAGTCTTGAGTTACGTCAGTCCAATACGAGTGATTAATATGGTATGATCATTGTGACAATGATGACGCAACAACTATGATAATCGTATTTGTGCTGACCTTTCAAATTATGCTAGGTGCAACAGTCCATTTAAAGATACAAATTGTATAATATCGCTTTACTAATATTTATTTGATGTGTATGTGTGTGTGTGTGTGTGTGTGTGTGTGTGTGTGAGAGAGAGAGAGAGTGTGTGTGTGTGTGTGTGTGTGTGTGTGTGTGTGTGTGTGTGTGTGTGTGTGTGTGTGTGAAACAACTGTGAAATAAAAACGCCTGGGCATTGAATTACTTTATTATTTGTAAGATTTGTAGTCTTCAGTCTCAGGAAGATGGCAGGAGAAGCGATAAGGGGATATCTCACAACAATGCTCCTTGACAGGTGACTGCAATTTTAAAATTCCGATAGCAGTACCAACAGCCTAATACAGTCGCCTCTTGAAAGTGATGTCAACCCAAACACCCAGACATTCAAGACTAGGGCTGCGACCTTGCAGATAACCTGTGGGTCAGAGTGGGCGTCCTGACCAGACGGGTTTTAATAACAGTCCCAGTTTAATTTCTGCTGATGTCTCTCTTCCTTTCCCCCCTGACTGTCATTAGTTTTTGCCTGAAGTGTGATCCTTATATTTTTAGTCTTAGTTGTGTAATATGATGATTTTATATAATGCCAGTTACCAGTGCTGCTTTCGTCCCTGTGCGGTCGACGGGACGTTAAAATCCAAGAACTAACGAACCAGAGCTGGTGTAAAAATTGCTGGAAAACCCCCCCAGCACAACTAACCAAATAGCAGCAGCAGAGAGAAGGGAGAGAGACAGAGCACCCACAACCCACTCTACCACCACCACCACCAAAAATAACAGGAAGCAAAAATATTGTCAAATGTTCAGGTATATTGCATGTCCAAGTTGGAAAGCATGCAAAGTTTAAGATCATAATGGTTAAAATATGCCTCTAATCTAACAAACAGTTTAAGAATAATTCAGAAAAGCTTTTTGAACTGTGACATCTAACAGATAATTTAAGAATAATTCAGACAAGTTTTGAACTGTGACAAAATACCATTTGACCCTCTCTCTCTCTCTCTCTCTCTCTCTCTCTCTCTCTCTCTCTCTCTCTCTCTCTCTCTCTCTCTCTGTGGGAGGAGGTGTCAGTCATTTTAATGCTTCTCTAACTACGAGGAACAAAGTCACAATCAAACAGTGTCCATACTCTTCACAATTTTTTAAGACAAAAGAGAGCCGAAACGTATGCCTCCTCGAACTGATGTCTGTCTGTTTATTAGCCTAGCTCCGTAACGCTAGACTAAACCGGCTCACGACAATGATACAATATGTATCATATGAGTGCTCAGGGCGTTGATGAGCGCATGACAAATATACATTATTATTATTATTACAACGGTCTAGTCGATTTTCTATATAGTCAACGTATCACGTGAAATTCGCCCAAGCGTTCCTGTACGGAGTTTTAACTTCCAAAACTGCACAGAAGGTAACAAAAGGCAATGTGTAACATTGCCAGCAGCATGTTAATGCAGCCCTGCAACCCACTGTTTGACCAGCGTTGCCTCACTAAATATATACGATGCAAGCATGCGACTAGCATTGCCAGGTGAGCCGGTTTGGCCTAGCGGTAAGGCGTTAGGCTGGTAAGCGGAAGGACCTCGGTTCGATACCGCTTCGGCTCTCCTTTCTCTTCAAAAAGGTTGTGGTTTGTGGACACTGTCTTGTGACTTTGTCCATCACTTCCTACTGAAACATTAAAATGGCTCTCATCGCTGCCCATCTTAATACAGAAGTCATTCTGGTGGTGACAGTGTAGCGATAGGTATATAATCTCCCCTCCCCCCACCTCCATAACCCCTTCCCCCCCTTCTCCCCGTCCCTAATAAGCCGTACGGTTTCTGTGGACGTTAAGGACCATGTTTACTACTTACTTACTTACTTTACTAGCATTGCCTAATAGGCTTTTCGCCAAGGACTTGCCGAATGCAGTGTTGCCTTCTGTTAAGGAGTTACTTTCCCGCGGGAAAAAAAAAAGTGGAACAAAACTAAATAAACAAACAAAATTCCGATTTTCACGCGACTAAATTCATACGATGTCTGCAAAACAGCGCAGTATGTTTCAGGTGGTCGTTGACACAACAGCACGTTTTGCTTAAAGTATCTGAAGTAAAACAGTGTTAAGGATCTGAACGTTTTAAATCTACGTTTAGATCCTTAACATCGTTTTATTTCAACTTCTTGTCTATCTTCTTCTTTACATCCTTCTTCTTTTATTATTTTCTATCTCTCTTCTACACCAGACGAAGCCCATGTGTCGAAAGCGCTTGTGTTTTTAATTGTTCTTTATGTGTCGTCGTATAGGCGAGTACATTTCTCTAGAGCTGTTCTATAAAGTATTTGGTAAAAACGAACTCTCGCCGAGGGGCGTTCTGAAATGACTCTTTGTGGTGACAGGACGTTCCAATCCAATTACAAACAACTCGTCAAGGGGCTGTGCATTGCATGTGATATTGCCGTGACATAGGAAGCAGTACAGGCCAGATGCGTGCATTTTTTCTCTCTCTTTTTTCTGATTGTTTTCTTCTTCTTTTTTTCTTTTTTTCTTTTTTCTTTTTATCTTTTTCAGTCTAACATTTCCTCAGTAAATACACCAGTATGTTCTTATTTTTGTGTTATACATACATGTGGGCTGGCAATATGTCGTTTTTTCTTCTTTTTTCATCTTCTAAATTATGTTTCCTAATCACGTTCGACCTACTTTCACTGCTAATTATCGATCGATAAATCAGCAGGAAGAGATTCAAGTCGCACAAAATCTCCGGTTTCTTGAGAATCAAAAAGCATGTCTTGATGCTTTTTTTTAAGGTTGAAGGGTGGGTGGGAGTGGGGAGTGTGTGTGTGGGGGGGTCTGTAGTCTCTCTCTCTCTCTCTCTCTCTCTCTCTCTCTCTCTCTCTCTCTCTCTCTCTCTCTCTCTCTCTCTCTCTTCTTCTTCTCTCTCTCTTTTCTTCTTCTTCTTCTTCTTCTTCTTCTTCTTCTTCTTCCTCTTCTTTTCTCTTCTCGTCTGTTCACGTCTCTTCTCTTCTTCTTTTTGTGTCTGCAGTAAGCTGATAGTGTTGCTTCTTTGTGGTTGCTGTAGTCAGCCGCTACTGCCGGCGAAAGAGAGGAAATAGGAGACATCTGGCTAATTAACTGTAGGTCGTTGCCCAATATTGACGACGTTCTTGAAGAGAGAACCAGAAAGATCCCCGTGTCACTCGCCAAACAATGGTTGATAAACATTCCACGTTCTGGCGACATTAAACCCACGACCCAGCGTCTGTTCAAGGGGCAGCATTGCTCCGGACTTGCGGCAAGCGTCGCTTCGAAACTAAGTTACAAGTGAGATTGTGTTTCCTTTTCAGGCGGGGGAGTGTGTATTTAAGATTTGTTGCGCCACAATTTAAATTTTCCCCCATCCAGCGTCTTCAAATTTATACAGGACGTTCCTTTCTAGATCGACCACAGCTTGTTATTCTTCCCTGCGCCGAGTGTTCGCAGTCTTTTTTCTTCTTCTTCTTTTTGTTTTTGTGAGTGTGTGTGTGTGTGGGGGGGGGGTGTGTGTCAATATTCTTCGCGTTTCAGGTTAATTGGCAGGGCAACGGTCTTCAAACACGGCTCGACAAGACGTCCACCGCTGATTGCCTTGTTCCATTTGGAAGGGGGTGCGAAAGTGTGAAAGTAACAAACTGCCTTTGAATAATTATGTCCCTTTCGCTACCTTCTTTCCCCGTGTTGTAGTCGCTTCTGAAGAAGTGTCTAAGTCCCGTAGTCTCCTTTCAAGGAGTATTTGTGTCGCGTTCTCTCTTTTCACGTAGGGTTTAAGACCTAGCTTCATGGACGGAGTCTTTGCAGGGAGGTCTCGTCGTTCCTTTCATCTGCTGATTGGATTGCTTGTGTGTTGGGAGGGTGGGGGTGGGGGGTGGGGGTTGAACGGTTTAACTGCAGGACTTGACACAGAAGTTGACATGCCTTTAACTTGGCACTGTCTCCTAACTTTTTAAAGCTGTATTTCTGTCCGTGTGTATACTTGATTTTTCTGTAACGTGTTTTTCCTGTTATCTGAATACGATATGTAAGTGTTGACATTTTCTGTCTGCGTTACTTTCCAACCACTTTTAGAGTGAGTTACCGTTATACAGAGTAACTTTCTGGGGTTTTATTTCTTTATTTTATAGATTGCTTGCGTATTGCTTGGCACCCTGCACCCACTTCACACTGGCACATGCATGTACATCAAAACAAATGTACGTAATAACGCTAAAGCAGTAACATGAAAGTGCTGATTATTAAACTGTAACTGTTTAGCAAGTGGTACAAATTTGCATTGTTTAAAACTGGAAAGTAAAAAAGTCCTTAAATCTTCTTTCTTCTTCTTCTTCTTCTTCTTCTTCTTCTTCTTCTCGTCTTCCTCCTCCTCCTCCTCCTCCTCCTCCTCTTCCTCATTGAGTTAGGTGCTTAACAATACAGTGTACTAAATACACAGATCCAGATTTTTTAATTTCGTTGAGGTTGTTTTTAACATCGTGCTTTCTTGATCCGACAGTGACGCGCTGTTTCGATATTACGTCAGACCTGAAGGCAGCCCTTTTTCAATTGGGGCGGCGTGGGGGGAGGGGCGGGCGGGGGGGGGGGGGGGGGGGGGTAGGGTAGAATCCAAACCGTAATAAGACAATGATCTGTATTAGTGCTACTATTATTGTCTGTTACTAAAATGGCCCTCATCGCTGCCGATCTTAATGCAGGAGTCATTCTGGTGGTGACAGTGTACGATAGGTATATAATCTCCCTCTCCCCCCACCTCCATACTCCCCCCTTCTCCCCGTCCCTAATAAGCCTCATGCTTTCTGTGGACGTTAAGCACCATGTTTACTTACTTACTGTTACTATTATTCTTTAGTAATTGTAGAAGTGGTGGTGGTAGTCGCGGCTGTAATAGCAGTAAATATCCTTGTAGTTCTTTATAATATTATTATGATCATTAAGTAACAGCAGCAGTCGTGGCGTTTTTGTTGTTGCTGTCCTAAGTAGCAGCAGCAGTACCCGAGTCCTTTTGCCCCTGTCGTTGTTGTTGCAGTTCCCCTGATGTTATTGTTGCTCTGTGTCCAGGTCAACGCCGTAAGCAGCGGGATGGTCACCAAGACGTCCACCACGGGGGGAGGTTTGTCCGGACCCGGGTACGGCCCCCACACCCACATGGCTGACTCGGGTAGCTTCAGTCTGGCGTCACAGGGAATGCTGGGTTTTCCACAGCAACGCTCCTCCGACGTCCGTACCTCCCAGCTGCAGCTGTCGTCCTCACACGGCCAGCACGGAGGGAAGGTAATGGAGGCATGGGAGGATAAGGGGAGAGGGGCGTTCATGGAGAGGGGGGGGGGGAGGGGCAGAGTTCAGGAGCTGTTTGAAAATTAAGGTGGCCGTCCTGGGCTCCCCATCCTAACGAGCCTTATGGTTTCCGGGGACGTAAAGCAACATTGAACCATGCTTAGGCATTGGTCACAGCTTGTCCCTAATATGTTAACCGACATCCGAGGACATTAAGCTCTACATCATCATCATCATGGAGGGGGGTGGGGGTGGGGGGCATGTGTTGGGGGTGGTGTCTGCTTTGATTTTCTTTATATATATATTCATTTATAACGCAGTCAAACAAACAAACGAAAAAGAAACAGGCAAGACACAAACTGACAAACTGCAAGTATGCCGAAAGTCTTTAGTTTTCATATTTTTTACAGTTCGCCGTATTACTCCGACAAATTGGGGTAGGCGATCTGCTGGGTGACTTTAAGAGATCTGTGGCTAGACCAGTTACTGGCGGCACAGCTTCCTGTAGACACTTAAATAGAAGCTGCATTGATTTATAATCACCATGACGACCAGACCTTCCCCAGGGCCACGGCTTTGGATAAGTCCTGAGTGGTGAACGGCGGCAGTACGGGCAAAAACAAGTCCGTTGAGCTCAAGTCTCAAGCTGTGTCTGTTGTAGTACGCAGTCTCACAAGTACACAAGAGGCAAGAGGCAAACTTTTCCAATCCTTTACTGGTCAGCTTCCGCGCCATAGCACAAGACAACGAAGGCAATCAAACCACAGTTTCGTAACTGAACGTATCGAAACTACAATATCAGTTTCGTATCACAACAGTGTCCACTTGTGTCTCAGACCAAATCAGTTCACGTCATAGACTAAGTCACGCTACGGGCCAAGCGAATTCTAATCTTAAGCCAAGTCCAACCAAATCAAGTAAAATCTCAAACCATATCTCAAGTCAAATGAAGTAGCTTTTTTTGATCTTTTTTGTTTGTTTGTTTGTTTGTTTTGTATGTGTGAATGAAATGTTGATTTCAGTTACTGTTAACTGATCTACATAATATAAAGTAGTTGATTTCAGTTACTGTCAACTGATAAATGTTGAGTTCAGTTACTGTCAACTGATCTACATAATATAAAGTAGTTGATTTCAGTGACTGTCAACTGATCTATATAATATAAAGTAGATTTCAGTTACTGTCCACTGATCTACATAATATAAAGTTGTTGATTTCGGTTACTGTCAACTGATCTACATAATATAAAGTTGTTGATTTCAGTTACTGTCAACTGATCTACATACTATAAAGTTGTTGATTTCAGTTACTGTCAACTGATCTACATAATATAAAGTAGTTGATTTCAGTTACTGTCAACTGATCTACATAATATAAAGTTGTTGATTTCAGTTACTGTCAACTGATCTACATACTATAAAGTTGTTGATTTCAGTTACTGTCAACTGATTTACATAATATAAAGTAGTTGATTTCAGTTACTGTCAACTGATCTACATACTATAAAGTTGTTGATTTCAGTTACTGTCAACTGATCTACATAATATAAAGTAGCTGATTTCAGTTACTGTCAACTGATCTACATACTATAAAGTTGTTGATTTCAGTTACTGTCAACTGATTTACATAATATAAAGTAGTTGATTTCAGTTACTGTCAACTGATCTACATACTATAAAGTTGTTGATTTCAGTTACTGTCAACTGATCTACATAATATAAAGTAGTTGATTTCAGTTACTGTCAACTGATCTACATAATATAAATCCAGTGCCAATGTTGTTGCTGCTGTTGGACTCCATTTTTTTGTTTTTGTTTGTTTGTTTGTGGGAATCGCATTATTAACTATTTTTTATACTTTTAATTACAGCAGAGGGAATAATGTTGTGGCGGGTTTCAGTATGGTGATCTAGATTATGACAAAGTGTTGATCACTGATGGATGCTTCTGTTGCTGCTGATACTGATGGTAATAAAATGGCAGACTAGTTGTGTGTTTTTTTTTGTTACACGCTGACAGATCATCAAGTGAGAAGTGACAGTTCGTGAAAATACTCAAGAATCTGGATAAGAACCGCACAGAAGAAAACGTCGAACAGACAAATAAACAATTAAATAAATAATGTTCCCCAGAAATGGTTAAAAAAAATCTTTGTTTGCTATGTTCAGTTTATGTTATTACTTTTCAAATTATCTTATTTAATTCTTTTATTTTTTGTGTTTTTTTGTTTTGTTTTGTTTTTGTTCGCTTTGATATAACTGTACTTACTTACTTGTTTGTTTTGTTATTGTTGTTTGTTTCTTTGTTTCTTTGTTTGAATTAATGGGGTTTTTTTTGTGTGTGTGTGTGTGGGTTGTTGTTGTTGTTGTTGTTGTTTGTTTGTTTGTTTGTTTGTTTCACTTCTCTCTCTCTCTCTCTCTCTCTCTCTCTCTCTCTCTCTCTCTCTCTCTCTCTCTCTCTCTCTCTCTCTCTCTCTCTCTCTCTCTCTCTCTCATGACAAGTAAAAGAAAATATAATAGACGCCGTGTTGCACGTGTTGCAGCCACTCTTGCAGTTGGACGTGGTCAGACGGGCCGACGACTTCCACAGCACCAGCTCCACAGAGACCACCACCGGTGACAGCGGCCACGGCAGCGACGAGGACATCGCCAACCACAGCCACGACCACGACAGGCCCATGTCCCCTTCCTCCGCCGCCTCCTACCATAACCCCCCACCCAGACCCCTGAGGTTAGGAGGGGGCACCACTTCACCCTTCGCCAAGACCGGAAGTCGATCCACGCCGGACTCTTGCACTTCCCCCAGGCCTGTGTTTGTGGGCGGGGGGCAGCTCCGCGGCAGCAGGAACAGCAGCAGCAGACCTTTCTCCAGTAAGCCGTACAACAGTGTTCGGTTCAGTGATGACTTTGAGGACCCCTTGCCGCAGTCGGCCCGCGGTAGTGGCGGTGGTAGTCGTGGGCGGTACGCGTCCAACGAGTCGTTTCGTGACGACGAGAGTGACCTCAACACCACCACGTCGGGCAGCTTCAGCGTGCCTCCTGATGATCTGTATGCAGATCAGCTCAACTTTGGCGCCTACAGCAATGGGCGTGGAGGTGGGGCCAAGTTTCGTCACGACATGCTTGTGTGATCAGTGTGGAGGTTTTGTTGTGTGTAACTGAGTTTACGGACTATGTGTGGTGGTTTGACTTTGTGTGAAAATTCAAGACTATCTTTCACGTTTATGCGAGTCAAATTGAGAGACAACCTGAAAGTGATATGACCATTTTTGTAGTGTGTGTGTGTGTGTGTGTGTGTGTGTGTGTGTGTGTGTGTGTGTGTGTGTTTCTGTATGTCTGTTTGCCTGTGCGTGTGTGTGTGTATGTGTGTGTGTTTCTGTATGCCTGTTTGTCTGTGTGTGTGTGTGTGTGTGTGTGTGTGTGTGTGTGTGTGTGTGTGTGTGTATGTCTGTTTGTCTCTGTGTGTGTGTGTGTGTGTATGTGTGTGTGTGTGTGTGTATGTGTGTGTGAGTGTGTGTGTGTGTGTGTTGTCTGTCTGTCTGTCTGTCCGTCCCCGACAAAAAGCACGGACAAACAATCTGAGCAGGGCTTGTGATTGTGATTATTTCCCGTAATCAAAAAGACTTACACGCTGGAAACTCCTTTGTGTTTCCTTGTTCATTGTATTGTTGAAGGCCAATGTTCATTGCAACATACTCGCCGACGTGCTCTGTTACCTTTGTGACCGGAAGGTGTTTGAGGCGGATACGTTCGTGCATTGCCCGATGGTCAGTTTGAACACTTCGGAACAAAACTGATTACTATACTCGAGTCAGAGCTGACTGGTAAAACTGAATTTACTGCTATTCATTGTGTGTGTGTGTGTGTGTGTGTGTGTGTGTGTGTGTGTGCGTGTGCTGTACAACTCTTTTTTTTTTCTTTCTGTAAAACACATAAAAGCTCATAAGTCGTACAATGCTAATGTGGCAGCTCGCGCATGTATATAAATAATTACGCAATATGTGCTTTCTCACCGTCTGGCTCACATTATACCGTCAATGTAATCTCATCTCCATCAGAGGAATTGTAAATTAATCACAAAACACTCATGAAGGTCATTTTTGCAGCATAATCCACCACATAGCATACCGCATTAACACTCAGAATTGAATCAACACACAAGGGAGTTAATTAGCGCTCGAAAGACCTAACACAAAGTACAACAACAAAGACCTGAATCGCCTACGGTAACTCTCACCTGGCATGCGTGTAAATACAAGGTACATAAACTCCACCAGAGGTACGTCCTCCCAGAGGTTCACTCAGAACTGGCATTTAAGTCGTTCAGACGGGAGGGGTGGGATTTGTGACCCTGCCCAAGCACAGCAGTTGAAACAGCAATTGCGCAGTGCACAAGTCGCTGGGCAATGGCGAGGGGACACCGCCTTAACGCTTCCATTGTTCTGGCGGCGGTCCACGGTCTCTCCGGTCTTTATCGGGCGGTTTCCGCGGTCGAGCCTTTCACTCTTTCGTCCCCTTCCCACTCTGTCCCCGTCCCTAATAAGCCATCTCGCTTCCGTGGACGTAAAGCAACAAAGAAGAAGGGGTGGGATTTTTTAGCAAGATTAAAAAGAAGAGCTTTTAAAAGGGGACGTTTTTGTTGCTGTTCAACGTGAAGAAGGTTTGTTTAGTTAATTAGTTCTCGGGATTCGAGCATCTCATGAACCGCAGACGTTCACATCAGGAGGAGGAAACACTGTAAACAAAATCTAACATCTTTACTCCAGGGTAAAAAAGCAAGTCACGTGTTGCTTGTTACTGTAAATAAGTTTTACGTCCGACGTTACGGTATTCATGTTGAATACACTTATCGATAGATAAATAACAGGTTCTACAGTCCGCACCGTTACAGGTATATCAAGTTGAATACACCTATCGATAGATAAATACAGGTTCTACGTCCGCACCGTTACAGGTATATCATGTTGAATACACCTATCGATAGATAAATAACAGGTTTCTACTGTCCGCACCGTTACAGGTATATCATGTTGAATACACCTATCGATAGATAAATAACAGGTTTCTACTGTCCGCACCGTTACAGGTATATCATGTTGAATACACCTATCGATAGATAAATAACAGGTTTCTACTGTCCGCACCGTTACAGGTATATCATGTTGAATACACCTATCGATAGATAAATAACAGGTTTCTACAGTCCGCACAGTTACAGGTATATCATGTTGAATACACCTATCGATAGGTAAATAACGGGTTTCTTTACGCCATGCTCACCGTACCGGTCATCTCGAGGCGAGTAAATTTTGTCAGAAGCAAAGGTTCAGCAACGACAGCAAGGCAAACGGAATGGGCGTTACATCACTACTGTTGACCGCAGAGGGTATAACCTACGCAACTGGTACACGATCATGTTCAGTTATAACTCTGAGCGGGGTAGGAGCTAGCTTATAAAATAAATCCGTGCAATACGGTTTAGCTCGTTTCCTTAGCAACTCCCCAGATTCTGCTCAGCGTGGTGATAACCGACTTTAGGACGTCAGCAGCTTTAGGAACACAGACACGTCTAGTGTTTGACACGTCTAGTGCTTGACACGTCTAGTGCTTATTGGTCAGCACGCAGTTAGCGGATGGAAGGTTTGCTGCACAACGAATCGATCGCTTGGTGCATTGCCCAATTGGCTGACCACACAGAAACACGTAACTCTTGGCCTTTTCCCTGTCCGCATGACATCATATGGTGACCTTAAGGACGTGTTTTCCATCTGCCCGTAAGGTGTCGTGTGACGTCATTAAAGAAGTGTTTTCCATCTGCATGTAAAACATCATAATTTTATAACGACCTTAAGGAAGTGTTTTCCATCTGCATGTAAAACATTATATAACGTCCTTAAGGAAGTGTTTCCATCTGCCTGTAAGGCTTC
>JABMCL010001742.1:185000-202500 GCA_018857735.1 Alviniconcha marisindica
GCGGAGGATACCGAATTTTTCGTTGCTGCTGCTGCTGCTGCTGCTACTACTTCTTCTTCTTCTTCTTTTCTTCTTCCCCTACTCCTCTCTGTCAGGCATTCGTCTTCACCCTCTTCTTTTAAGTCAAAACTGAAAACCCATCTCTTCTCCTCTGCATACTGATCTGTCGATTTACCAATCCATCACCAGTAATGCATGTATTTGTAGTGTGTGTGTGCGTGTGAGTGTGTGTGTGTGTGGGGGGGGGTGGGGGGGGTCTGTGTGGGGTGTGTGTGTGTTTGTGTGTGTGGTGGGGGGGGGGGGGGTCTGTGTGTGTGTGTGTGATGAAATGAGTGAATCTTTATATCTTTGTAAGCGTTCTGGGCTCTTACGAGATGCAGCGTCATAAATAATCTATTATTATTATCTTCTTCTTCTTCTTCTTTTTCTTCTTCTTGTTCACCTCCTCGTCCTCATTTTCTGCTTTTCCTCCTCCTTCTATTTCTCCTCCTCCTTCCTCTTCTGCCGCTCTTCTGGGTTTTTTTGTTTGGTTTTTGGGGGGTGGGAGCCTGCTTCTGTCTGTCTGTCTGTCTGTCTGTCTGTCTGTCTGTCTGTCTGTCTGTCTGTCTTCTCTCTCTCTCTCTCTCTCTCTCTCTCTCTCCTCTCTCTCCCCTCTCTCCTTCTCTCTCTCTCTCTCTCTCTCTCTCTCTCTCTCTCTCTCTCTCTCTCTCTCTCTCTCTCTCTCTCTCTCTCTCTCTCTCTCTCTCTCTCTCTCTCTCTCTCTCTCTCTCGCGTGCTTGTGTGTGTGTGTGTGTGTGTGTGTGTGTGTGTGTGTGTGTGTGTGTGTGTGTGTGTGTGTGTGTGTGTGTGTGTGTGTGTGTGGTGTGTGTGTGTGTGTGTGTGTGTGTGTGTGTGTGTGTGTGTGTGTGGTGTGTGTGTTGTGTGTGTGTGTGTGTGTGTGTGTGTGTGTGTGTGTGTGTGTGTGTGTGTGTGTGTGTGTGTGTGTGTGTGTGTGTGTGTGTGTGTGTGTGTGTGTGTGGTGTGTGTGTGTGTGTGTGTGTGTGTGTGTGTGTGTGTGTGTGTGTGTGTGTGTGTGTGTGTGTGTGTGTGTGTGTGTGTAGTGTGTGTACGTGTGTACGTGTGTACGTGTGTTAAGTATACGGCCTATACTTCCAAATAATGCTGAGCGTACGGTTCTACAACAATAGGGCATGTTGCACCATTGCCGCGATGTGGGGCAAGGCGAAGCGGCATCAGTCATGGACCTATAATTATAATCATACGGTTCATGGCATCAGTACCTGGCGAGGGGTTGATGTGAGCCGGTTTGGCCTAGCGGTAAGGCGTTAAGCTGGTATAGGTATGCAGAGGCACCTCGGTTCGAATCCGCTTCGGCTCTCCTTTCTCTTCAAAAGTTGTGGTCTGTGGACACTGTCTTGTGACTTTGTCCCTCACAATTAATGATAAATTAAAATGGCTCTCTTAGCTGCCCATTTTAATGAAAGAGTCATTCTGGTGGTGACAGAGTAGCGACAGGTGTGTGTGTGTGTGTGTGTGGTGTGTGTGTGTGTGTGTGTGTGTGTGTGTGTGTGTGTGTGTGTGTGTGTGTGTGTGTGTGTGGTGTGTGTGTTGTGTGTGTGTGTGTGTGTGTGTGTGTGGTGTGTGTGTGTGTGTGTGTGTGTGTGTGTGGTGTGTGTGTGTGTGTGTGTGTGTGTGTGTGTGTGTGTGTGTGTGTGTGTGTGTGTGTGTGTGTGTGTGTGTGTGTGTGTGTGTGTGTGTGTGTGTGTGTGAGTGTGTGTGTGTACATATATATATATATATATCAAATCTCCCTCTTCCCCCCTTCTCCCCGTCCGTAATAATCCTTAAGCCCGTTCTTAATTGGGCGAATGTTTGTTCGCGAACCTAGTTGGGAGTATTCGGCGAACCTAGTTGGTTCTTAATTGGGCGAACCTTTCTTCGCGAACCTAGTTGGGAGTATTTGTCGAACTGCGACGAAGCTATATTCGGGGTCCAAAAAGCTTCGCTCAGCATGTTCTGGGAACATTCGCCCTATTCGACGAACATTGCCTCTGATTGGCTGAGAGCAGAGCTCTCCCGTGGATGAAGAAGAAATAAAAATAAAAATGGATGACGGTGTCGCTAGGTTCTCCACTCGCTTCGGAGGGATTTGTTTTATTTGTTGACTTGTGGGAGGCGCAGCCTTGTCTCGGGGACCCAGAATGAGATAGTAGTTAGTTGAATTACCCTGTGAGGGATGATTCAAATATATTGATTGACTAGACTTGACTTTAGCCTACATTTTCGATCATGCTGTCTGCTGCGGTCTGCCGCAAGTTCGGGCCGAAGCTTGCATCTCATTACAAGCCAGTTGAGAACGAAGTAAAGTTTGTCTAACTGTCCGAACCATGTTCGGCGAACTAAAAGTTCAGTTAAGAAACGAATCATAGTTCGTTGAAGTGTCCGAAGTATGTTCGGCGAACAAACATTCGCCCAGTTAAGAACGGGCATTACGGTTCCTGTGGACGTTAAGCACCATGTTTACAGTACCTGGTTTACAGAACACAGGGACCAGGGCTCGTTCCCACGGCCCCTTGGATGGCCATCCTCAGCGGTGCCGTCGCAACGGCCTGGTCGGTGGAGCGTGTCCGGCACGGTGTCCGTTTTTTCATAGTTTGCTTCGCGTCTCCTTACTTATTGATCAGCCTCACTGCTGGGGATCCGCCGCGGCCGCCATCTTGTCAAATGGCTGACATCACTGCACGTCGCGACCCGGCTGTGTCGGGTTTAAACATTATTTGTATTCATAACAGCACAACAGTAGACAAAAATAAAGTAGTTTTGGGCTGTCAGACAAGTGAACGTATTACATACTATGGTAAATAGGCTGACACTTGATTTTTAAACGAGAGAGAGAGGAGGAGGAGGAGGAGAAGCAGGAGAGGGAGAGAGACAGATAGACAGAGAGACAGACAGAAACGGGGGTCGGAGAGATGAAAGAAGGGGGGGGGGAGCGGGGAGGAGATAGATACTGAGAAAGAGAAAGGTAAGTAGGTAGGTAGTGTTGCTTAATGTCCTCGGATGTCGGTTGACATATTAGGGACAAGCTGAGACCAATGCCGAAGCATGGTTCAATATAGCTTTACGTCCATGGAAACCAGAAGGCTCGTTAGGTCGGACAGCCCAGGACGGCCACCTCGACTCTCACACAGTTCCTGAACTATGAGTGAGAAAGAGAAAGATGGAGTGGGCGTTAAAGAAGAGACGTGCTGCTTTGGGTACGGTTCGGCGTGACGCGACTCCCTTTACACCAACACCAAAGTGGTTTGTGTGGACAATGAATTCTATTTTAACAGTTTATAACATTGTAGACTTTATTGCTGTGTTTCAGTCTTTTTCTGCTGCGTTCGAATCTCTTCGGTGTTTATTTCATCAGCACTTGAGCTCAGTAAAACTCTAGGTAAATTACTAACCTAAATGTCCCTAGAGAGCTATGACTATGTACCGTCTACAAAATAACAGAAGAGGAATGACACTGGTTTTTCTCTAATATAGCGCTAATTAATTCCCTTTGTGCTTTTTCTGCACGAGCGCTCAGGGCCTCGATAAACGCATCAAATATTAACAGATAACAGCACAATTCATAAACGTTTTTTTCTTTTGCCAGTGCATTAAAATCATTTTTAGTGTCGGTCCTTCTCTCTCTCTCTCTCTCTCTCTCTCTCTCTCTCTCTCTTTCTCTCTCTCTCTCTCTCTCTCTCTCTCTCTCTCTCTCTCTCTCTCTCTCTCTCTCTCTCTCTCTCTCTGTTTTTGGTGTTGTTTTTGTTTGTTTGTTTTGTTTTGTTGTATTTGATTTTGGTTTTGTCCATTTCTAGCACTTTTGTCATTATGATTTTTTCTTCTTCTTCATCATTCTGGACCTATATGTACGATGAGCAAACAGTCCCCGTGATCGTGTTTTTCTTTTAAACGGTGACGACACTGGAGAAAAAAAAAATCGGTATGCATCAAGCGCACACAGGACTCTTTGGCCGAGCCAATCGCGTTGAAAGTTATAGACTCGTTTTTCTGCGTTCAAGCAGCCTAAACACCGTATGAAAATGGCGGCTCTGATGCTGCCTTTACCGACAGAGACTACTGCTTCTTCCAATTTAATGTTATAGACCCGTTTTTCTACGTCTAAGCCCTTCACTGCCCCAGCCTGTACAATTTCCGGGCTGAAAAGTACACACATACACGCCTGAAAACTGTATTTGATGGCCCTGTAACAAATCTACTTTCAATACTGTGCATTTTGACAGAAGTTCTTTCACGTGCTCATGCGAAGGGGCCACAAAGACATAATAATTTCCAGTTTGGCACTTTTACTGGTCGTTTTCCGAGTGACGACGCTACAAGCCCGGCAGTGAAAGGGTTAAACAGCCTAAACACCGTATAAAAATGGCGGCTCTAATGCTGCGTTTGTGAGCCGGTTTGGCTTAGCGGTAAGGCGGTAGGCTGGTAAGCAGAGGGACCTCGGTTCGAATCTGCTTCGGCTCTCCTTTCACTCCAAAGGTTGTGGTCTGAGGACACTGTCTTGTGACTTCGTCCCTCACAATTATGAGACATTAAAATGGCTCTCATCGCTGCTCACCTTAATGCAGAAGTCATTCTGGTGATGACAGTGTAGCGACATGTATATAATCTCCCTCTTCCCCCACCTCCATACCCTATACCATCTTCCCCCTTCTCCCCGTCCCTAATAAGCCTTATGGTTTCTGTGGACGTTAAGCACCATGTTTACTTGCTGCGTTTACCGACAGAGATTACTACTTGTTCCAGCTGAACTTTGACTCCTATTGACAATAACTGACTATCGTCATGCTGTGTCCACTCGGTTTCAAGTTTTCTACGTCACTTGCTCTGTATTGTTGGTAAAACAAGGGATTTTCCCCATCTAAAAATAAACACAAACGAATAGCTATTTTTTGCCTGTGGACGATTCGTGCATGTGGCAGGAGAGAGACGGACTTGTGGATTCTTCAGGTGATCGGGATTAGGGGCTATCCACCTTTAACTTTATCTGCTTCTTGTGCATATAGTAAGTAAACATGGTGCTTAACGTCCACAGAAACCATCAGGCTTATTAGGACGGGGAGAAGGGGGGGGGGGGGAGGGGTATGAAGGTGGGGGAGAGGGAGATTATATACTTATCGATACACTGTCACCACCAGAATGATTCCTGCATTAAGATGGGCAGCGATGAGAGCCATTTTAATGTTTCAGTAGGAAGTGATGGACAAAGTCACAAGTCAGTGTCCACAAACCACAACCTTTTTGAAGAGAAAGGAGAGCCGAAGCGGTATCGAACCGAGGTCCTTCCGCTTACCAGCCTAAAGCCCGTTCTTAATTGGGCGAATGTTTCTTCGCGAACCTAGTTGGAAGTATTCGGCGAACCTGTTTGGTTCTTAATTGGGCCAACTTTTCTTCGCGAACCTAGTTGGAAGTATTCGTCGAAGCTACATTCGGCGAATATAGCTTCAACATGTTCTGAGAACATTCGCCCTATTCGACGATCATTGCCTCTGATTGGCTGAGAGCAGAGCTCTCCTGTGGATGAAGAATAAATCAAAATCAAAATGGTTGACGGTGTCGCTAGCTTCTTCATTCGCTTTGGAGGGAATTTGTTTATTTGTTTATTTGTGTGAGGCGCAGCCTTGTCTCGGATACCCAGAATGAGATAGTAGTTAGTTGAATTACCCCGTGAGGGATGATTAAAGTATATTGACTTGACTTGACTTTAGCCTACATTTTTTATCATGCTGTCTGCTGCGCGTCTGCCGCAAGTTCGGGCCGAAGCTTGCATCTCATTACAAGCCAGTTGAGAACGAAGTAAAGTTCATCGAACTGTCCGAACCACATTCGGCAAACTAAAAGTTCAATTAAGAAATGAATCATAGTTCGTCGAAGTGTTCGAAGTATGTTCGGCGAACAAACATTCGCCCAGTTAAGAACGGGCTTAACGCCTTACCGCTAGGCCAAACTGGCTCACCCACGGTATCGAACCGAGGTCCTTCCACTTACCAGCCTAACGCCTTACCGCTAAGCCAAACTGGCTCACTGTTGTGCCTGACCAATGGTTTGTTGTTAACTGCAAATAAGGTTGGTACGGTGTTGTTGCTGTTGTTGTTGTTGTTTTAACAGCAATTTATATTAGTGCAACTTGCTGATCAATACATGTTGTTAGTGTGATAATTGTTAGATCAGCCTAATATGACTTAAGTGAAAAGATTAAACAAAAATGGAAGAGGAAGAAAGCCCCTGACCATTATGCATATACCATTGCAGTGCAATAAAGCACAGAACACTAATACTATTTATTGAGTGACACAAATCCGAATTTCGCCAGTTTGTAGCGAGAAGAAGGCCCCTGACCATTATACACACCAATGCAGTACAAAACACACTAATACCAGCTACTGACTTACACAAATCCGATTTTCGCCAGTTTGTAGCGTGCTAACCTGGAACGAAACTGAAGCGCTTTGCGGGAACAAATGTCTATAGAAATTAAAGCTGTCGCTCCCAGCTATCAATCGTGTGAAGATTGTGCACGTCGACTGTATCTCTGGCAACGAGGCTTTGTGAAGCCAGCCATTCACGGGAGAAAAGCGTCACGCTTTCTTTCCCACGCGTGGCAGTCAGCATCAGGCTCCCCATCCCCATCCACATCAGGTCGTGCACAAAACGCTGATGGGCTTCAGTCAACGGACAGGAAAGCCCCCCTCGTGTCCAAATAGTCCCCACGGAAGGCCGTATTGTGCAAGCGAGAAAGCAGCGACTTGGAGAAAAAAAATCGATTTTATGTCTAAAGCTGAAATGGCTTTTTTTCTAAAACTGGTTCTCTATAGCGAGAAAAGATGGAAAGAGAACAAAATTGTGTAGCGTGTGTGGGGGTGGGTGGGGGAGGGGGGATCGGTGGGGGGGGGGGGGGTGCGTGCGTGCGTGCGTGCGTGCGTGCGTGCGTGCGTGCGTGTGTGTGTGTGTGTGTGTGTGTGTGTGTGTGTGTGTGTGTGTGTTGTGTGTGTGTGTATGTGTGTGTATGCGTGCGTGTGCGTGTGTGTGTGTGTGGGGGGGGGGGGGGTAGGGGACGCGGATGGGGGGGTGGGGTGGCGTGGGATGGGGTGGGGTGGCGTGGGGTGGGGGTAGTAGGGGTTGGTTGCAGAGAAAAAAGCTTTGAAAAATAAGAAGGGAGGAGAGTGTGTCGGTAGGCGGAATATTTAAAAATAAAACGCGGTTTCAGAGAAAGGACAGTTTTGGAATGTCGAATCAGTCCTGGGAAGACAGAAGTAAAATATCGTTGGCATGCGTTTAAAAACGAAGCCCACAGTGGTTGGCTAACTTTATTGGGCACCCGCTGCTCTGTGATTGGCTAATTTATTCTTTGCACTTTGAACTTTCTGGGCTGTAATCTTGAATTTCTTGCTCCCTCTTCAGGTCATGTTTTGTGCGTTTGACTTGCTCAGGTGACGACTTGAAAAATCGCCTCACGTTATTTTTAATCTAAGTTTATGTAGATGATTATCCATACGGCAGTTTTCTTCCGGAATTGTATGACTGAATGCTAAAACACTTTTTCATGCATGTTTGACTGTGCTCTGGGCCTGGTTCTGTTTCAGAGTGTAACAGTTCACTCTGAGGCTAGCATGTAAATGTGTGTAAGCGAGCGTGCGTGCGTGCTTGCAACCTTTTGTCTGTCTGTCTGTCTGTCTGTCTATGTCTGTGTGTGTGTGTGTGTGTGTGTGTGTGTGTGTGTGTGTGTGTGTGTGTGTGTGTGTGTGTGTCTCTCTCTCTCTCTCTCTCTCTCTCTCTCTCTCTCTCTCTCTCTCTCTCTCTCTCTCTCTCTCTCTCTCTCTCTCTTCTCTCTCTCTCTCTCTCAATCTCTCCTCTCTCTCTCTCTCTCTCCTTCTCTCTCTCTCTCTCTCTCTCTCTCTCTCTCTCTCTCTCTCTTCTCTCTCTCTCTCTCGTCTGGCTTCTTCTCTTATGCGTGGGTTGACTTTCTTCTTGTTGTTTCATGGCTTGGTGTTTCTTTTGTTGTGTTGTGTTTGCTTGTTGTTGTGTGTGGATTTGTTGTTGTTTTGCGTGTGTGGGGTTTGTTGTTGTTGTGTGTTGTGAGTGTGTTTGTGTGTGTTGTTGTGGTGTGTGTTGTGTGTGGTGTGTGTGTGTGTGTGTGTGTGTGTGTGTGTGTGTGTGTGTGTGTGTGTGTGTGTGTGTGTGTGTGTGTGTGTGTGTGTGTGTGTGTGTGTGTGTGTGTGTGTGTGTGTGGTGTGTGTGTGTGTGTGTGTGTGTGTGTGTGTGTGTGTGTGTGTGTGTGTGTGTGTGTGTGTGTGTGTGTGTGTGTGTGTGTGTGTGTGTGTGTGGTGTGTGTGTGTGTGTGTGTGTGTGTGTTGTGTGTTGTGTGTGTGTGTGTGTGTGTGTGTGTGTTTGTTGTTGTTGTTGTTGTTTGTTTTTGTTGTTGTTGTTTGTTTTTGTTGTTGTTGTTGTTGTTGTTGTTTTTTGTGGTTAATTTTTGTTTTTGCTTTCGCGTGTTTTTCCCCAACCGTCACGAATTAAAGAACGAGCTAAAATGGAGAGATCAACAACAACAAAAAGCTATTCTTGCAGAGTACCTAAACTTACCCCATACAAACTTATCCCCGAAAAACACCCCTGCGGCATAAACACAGCGGCCGGTGATGCATGCAAATCGCGCAAAGTTAAGCAGAAGCGCTGATAACGCCAACCTGATTTAACGAGCACGTCATTGGTGGCTTTCGTACAGCCACTGACTTCCCATGAATTTTTAATTAGAAAACAAAATCGATCATTTGGGTTTGGACGGACAGGACAGAGTCTCGGCTCACTAAGCGGTTTACCGGTTCGTCACATAACTCGCTCCGCTGTTGAAGACAAGAAGACTGCGATCTGTCTGGCGGAGTTTGTGCCACTTTGAACTGATTTGGATTCCGGAGTCACAGTTATCGTGAAAACCAGTATATATTTTTTTTATGTGTGAAATCTCTGTCTTTGACGGCCTCAATTAAGTTAAATCTATCTGGGATTTTCGTCTTTTCTTAAAAAACAAGGATTTTGCGAGTCAGGTAAGATTTTCGGTTCGTACTTGTCTTGTATTGTTTACGAGTGTGTTGAAAATGTATGGCGTGAAACATTATTTAAATGTTGAGATGAGTGCGGCGTTCCTTCTTGTAAATCCGCTTTTCCTTTCTTTCTTTCTTTCTTTCTTTCTTTCTCTCCCCCGCCCCCTCCACGTTTATTTTATTATTTACTTTATTTTGTTTAGTGTGGTCTGCTTGGGTTTTTTTGTTTCTTTTTCTTTTTCCTTTTTTGTTTTGTTTTTGTTTTTCTTTCTTTCTTCTTTTCATTACAGTGTTTTATTCTCTTTTTTTGCGGGAATAAATTCCCATCCCTATTCCTGTCTCTTTCTTCCTTTCGCTTTTCCTTTAATATGGGGAATTTTCCTTTCCCCTCTGTCTGTGGAATGGGACTTCACACTCACCAGATGTCCGAATGACACGGAGTGCTGTGTTTCTTTGACTTTTCTTTGTCACAGTTGCTGTTTTCTGTCCATTTTATTGCTTACTTCTTTTTTCGTGTTCGTGGAAGACTTAACTCCTCCCTGACATCCACCCTACTCTGTCTCTGTCAGTCTCCGTCTGTCTGTCTGTCTGTCTGTCTGTCTGTCTGTCTGTCTGTCTGCTCTGTCTGTCTGTCTGTCTGTCTGTCTGTCTGTCTGTCTCTCTCTCTCTCTCTCTCTCTCTCTCTCCTCTCTCTCTCTCTCTCTCTCTTCTCTCTCTCTCTCTCTCTCTCTCTCTCTCTCTCTCTCTCTCTCTCTCTCTCTCTCTCTCTCTCTCTCTCTCTCTCTCTTTTCTCTCTCTCTCTCTCTCTCTCCCTCCCTCCCTCCCTCCCTCAATCCCCCCCTCTCTCTCTCTCTCTCTCTCTCTCTCTCTCTTCTCTCTCTCTCTCTCTCTCTCTCTCTCTCTCTCTCTCTCCTCCTCCCTCCCTCCCTCCCTCCCTCCCTCCCTCCCTCTCTCTCTCTCTCTCTCTCTCTCTCTCTCTCTCTCTCTCTCTCTCTCTCTTCTCTCTCTCTCTCTCTCTCTCTCTCTCTCCTCTCTCTCTCTCTCTCTCTCTTCTCTCTCTCTCTCTCTTCCTCCCTCTCTCTCCCTCTCCTCTGCTCTCTTATGGTTTTTGTGGATTTACAAATAATTGCGAGTTATGTCAACAACATTTTTGATATGTATACATCTTATATATTTATTGTCATTTCAAAGTATTTTCAATGATTTTGCTTTCCTGTATGTTTATTACTATTAATAGTGGTAGTATTATATTTTATTTGTTTGTATTTTTTTTTATCCTGTTTAAATATTAATCGAGTTTGTAAAAGATTATTTTTCCTTCTTTTTCCCCTCTCCATTTTTCACTATTTGGTAGTTTAGCAAGGACTAGTTGTTAGACAGGTCTAAATGAACCTAAACTACAATCCTTGGAAAATAACGTTTTCGAGTTCGAGTTCTCTCTCTCTCTCTCTCTCTCCTCTCTCTCTCTCTCTCTCTCTCTCCTCTCTCTCTCTCTCTCTCTCTCTCTCTCTCTCTCTCTCTCTCTCTCTCCCTCTCTCTCTCTCTCTCTCTCTCTCTTCTCTCTCTCTCTTCTCTCTCGTCTCCCTCTCTCTCTCTCTCTCTCTCTCTCTCTCTCTCTCTCTCTCTCTCTCTCTCTCTCCTCTCATCCTCTCTTTTCTCTCTCTCTCTCTCTCTCTCTCTCTCTCTCTCTCTCTCTCAGTTCCTTCTGTCTATGAATGGACTACTGTTTAAAACTGCGATCAATATGCAAACTTATACATCCCGTGCAACCTTTGATTGTGAGTCCTTATTTTTATCCTTACTCGTCTGTCACCAAAAAAAAATCCACAAAAAAAATCGTGACAATTGTTTGACATCTGTGCAAGATGGAAACAAAGATATACATTAAAAAAAAAGTTATTTAAAAAAAAAAAAACAAAAGACCTCCAAAACGGATGATGAGACCATGGTGTGAGCGTGCCATCAACAGACGATGACACGCACGTGGGCCCAGCGACTTCACGATCCCGGCTGACGGAATGAATTATGCAGGTGGCGTAATGCGTGTGATTTTCCTGGTGCACCTTCATAAAGTCGAGTCACACCACATCCAGAATGAAGGGGGTATTTCGTGGTCGGCTTGCTAATGCGCTGGGTTGTAAACCCATTGTTCAAGCTTCGATTCCTGGACGCCTCAAGCTGAAGGACCGGTTTTCACTTCTTCCGACAACTCATGAGCTGTGTGAAAGTCGAGGTGGCCGTCCTGGGTTCCCTGTCCCTAATAGTCCTTACGGTCTCAAGGTTTCAAGTTTTTATTGATTTTTTTGCCCCTGGGAGCTAGAAAGCGAAATTACATTCGCACACGACATTCCTTATGAACAAGTACATAAGTACTACTAATAAATAACTACCACACTTTATTATAAGACAAACATAAATGCTCAAACACAAATCAAAGTTGTTATAAATATGTAAGGCTAAGGCGCAAAAATTAAATATTTCTTTTTTCGTTGTGTTTCGCTATTGGCTTAATCAAAATAACTCAAAGATACAACTAATAAATTTAGCAAGCTTAACATTCTTAGATTTTGAAGTCATATTCACGAGTCTACAGAATTTGGGCACGTTGGGATGATGTGTATAATATTTATCAACATAGTACGGTTTCTTTTGACATTTTCATTGAGAACAGTTAAGCAAATAGTGAAATTCATCTCCTACCTCACCACTGTCACAAACAGTACATATTCTTTCATCCCTTGGAATACCTGACGATCGTCTTCGCTGGATTGGAAGTCTGTTGTTACTAAGTCTAAATTTCAATACTCTTTGTCAGTTCCAGGGTTGGTGGGAGATAGGTTAGATATTCTCTCTCTGTGGACGTAAAGCAACAGTGAACACATTTCTTCCGAGTCAACACTTAAACAATCTCGTCAGTGCCTCTGCCGCCTTCGTGTTGTGATTGTTCTAAGATCATTTCCCGCGTTAAAGTTCCTATGCACACCTTTCAGTTATTTTGTTCACAAGAGTACAAAGATAAATTTTTGCGTTTTCTGTAAGTTTTGTGAGCCGGTTTGGCCTAGCGGTAAGGCGTTAGGTTGGTAAGCGGAAGGACCTCGGTTCGATACCGCTTCGGCTCTCCTTTCTCTTCAAAAAGGTTGTGGTTTGTGGTCACTGTCTTGTGACTTTGTCCATCACTTCCTACTGAAACATTAAAATGGCTCTCACGCTGCCCATCTTAATGCAGGAATCGTTCTGGTGGTGACAGTGTATCGATAAGTATATAATCTCCCTCTCCCTCCACCTCCATACCCTCCTCCCCTCCCCCCCCCCTTCTCCCCGTCCCTAATAAGCCTGATGGTTTCTGTGGACGTTAAGCACCATGTTTACATACTATATGCACAAGAAGCAGATAAAGTTAAAGGTGGATATCCCCTAATCCCGGTCACCTGAAGAGTCCACAAGTCTTATGGTTTCTGTGGACGTTAAGCACCATGTTTACTTACTTATTTACTTCTGTAAGTTTGGGGGACATCTGAATCAGACACACACACACATTCACATACGCCACTTTCCGCAGGTAACTGAATGATAATTCCTGAAATTGCAAAACTGAGTCTTAAGGGTTACAGACATTATCCACTTCACAGAGTTCTCATTGTAGTGTTAGAGACAGCGTCCTTCTTCTTCTTTAGTGGTGCTTTGTGTCCACAGGAACCGTATGGCTTATTAGGGACGGGTCGACGGCATCCAGTTAGTTGATCGCTTTCATATACCTCTATTCTCCGCTCTCGAGCAGACTTGCATGTTATTCTGCATGAGTGAATAACTTTTTCTGGCGCCTTTTTGAATATCCACTGAAGCGGTGTATTTAACAGCGCTAACATAATAATAATAATAATGTACATCTATCATGCGCTCATCAATGCCCTGAGTGTTCACATAGTACCTCTTAACCTAAATACAATATTCTATACACACGTAGAGCACAGTCCTAACAAAACAGTGTACACAAAGTATTGTCTGGAAACACACACACACACACACACACACACACACACACACGCACACACACACACACACACGCACGCACACACACACGCACGCACGCACGCAGCGCGCACGCACGCACGCACGCACGCACGCAATGGCTGTAGCAGAAACTGGGTATTGATATTAACTGGGGCGGAAATACTGTGAGAAGAGAAAGGTTTTCAGTCTGGCTTTAAAAGATGACAGGGTTGAGCAGTGTCTTGTTGGAGAGAATTCCAGATGTGCGGTCCAAAGCAAGAAAAAGTGCGAAAGCCATATATCTTGCTTTTGTTTTGCTGGATTTTCAGCATGCGGGTGTCAGAAGAAGAGCGTAGTGTATGAGACGGAGTGTATACATGTAGCAGTTCAGAGAGGAACCAGTTATAGCTTTGAAACAGATACAAGCGACTTTATATTTAATACGTTCTGAAATGGTAAGCCAGTGCAGTTCTTCCAGGAGAGGTGTTGAGTGGTGGTGGCCACTTTTACCAATGATCAGGAAGAAAAAAAATCAACCCCTGAAACACCTGTCCCCCTAAGTATAACTGGCGCGGGAAAAAAGGTTACGTTTATGTGAGCCGGTTTGGCCTAGCGGTAAGGCTGGGCTTCGGCTCTCCTTTCTCTTCCAAAGCTGCGGTTTGTGGACAATGTCTTCTCTCAGCGCTGCCCATCCTAATGCAGGAGTCATTCTGGTGGGGACAGTGTAGCGATAGGTATATAATCTCCCTCTTCCCCCACCTCCATTTCCTCATAGTTCAGGAGCTGTGTGAGAGTCGAGGTGGCCGTCCTGGGCTGTCCGTCCTAACGAGCCTTCTGGTTTCCGTGGACGTAAAGCTATATTGAACCATGCTTCGGCACTGGTCTCAGCTTGTCCCTAATATGTCAACTGACATCTGAGGACATTAAGCAACACTACCTACCTACCACTTCTATTTTCCCGTCCCTAATAAGCCCTATGGTTTCTGTGGACGTGAAGCACCATGAAAGAAGGAGTTACGTGTACAGTCTGCTTCATGGGGCGAGTCTGCAGGGAGAAAGTCGTTGTGCACGGATTCGAACCCGAAACATCTTGATTCCTCTCTGCCTTCACAGCCCGAGGCCGTGCCACTCTTTCTCCTGATTTTATCGGGCGTTGATCTTAAACTTTTCGGCAGAGAATGAGTAATGAGGCCCGATGTTACCTGCTAAACGGGGTATGCGATTCCCCCCCCCCCCCCCCCCCCCACTTCAACCCCCTTTTCTCCTAACGACCTCTCTCACTCTTCACTCCTTTTCCTCACTCACTCCCCCCCCCCCCCCAACGTCTCTCTGTCTGCCTCTGTGTGTGTGTGTGTGTGTGTGTGTGTGTGTGTGTGTGTGTGTGTGTGTGTGTGTGTCGGGTGTGTGTGAGTGTGTGTACGCGCGCGTGTGTGTGTGTGTGTGTGTGTCCTTTTTTTTCTCTCTCTCTCTCTCTCTCTCTCTCTCTCTCTCTCTCTCTCTCTCTCTCTCTCTCTCTCTCTCTCTCTCTCTCCTCTCTCTCTCTCTCTCTCTCTCTCTCTCTCTCTCTCTCTCTCCAGAAGAAAAAGGATTAAATCCCAAGGTCCTTTCAACCTGATCAGCAGACGGCAGATGGGAGCCGCTGCATCCGACAGTTCCATTCAGGCGGAGTGTTTGCTTGTCACCTGCGTGTTCTGGGCAAGGTCTGGGAAGCCGATGGAGGCTCCGTAAGGGGCAGACCCTCAAAGGGTGGGTAGGGTTTTGAACAGCCCTTATCTCATTCACCTCAAGGCTTCAAGCGGTGATAAGTATACTGCTTTATGCATGGGAGATCACTCTCACACAGTTATTGTGAAAACTTGACTTTTCGTCACACAATGGGCTCTGTGTGGTTGGCCTCTTCTAAGCCGGTTTTGATACTGAGAGAAAAAAGGTCTGAGATAATGAATGAGGGTACCAGAAGGTTGCTTCTTAGTATCCGTACCCCATACTGCGTACACCCAGCATGGTTAGACCTGGGGGTATTTAAGGATATATAACACGCTTTGTGTGGGTGTTAGGATGTATCATCGCCCATGCATGGCCAGTTAGTGGCACTTAGGCATTTTCATTTATCATTATCTTCGTTGCCATGTCTCTCTTCTCAATCACGACTGTCACCGTATCATTTGAACATCGCTGTGGAAGACGGTGCACCCTATGGATACAGCTTTATACGAAGTAGCGTCAAACGAAAGAAAGACACGCGGTGCTGACAGAAAGAAAGTCCGTCGTTCTGATGCTGTTCTTTCTTCTTTTCTTCTTTGATTTTTTTTTTATTCCGGTGTCGGTGGGTAGATGATGTATTTGGCTGTCACATCTTCCTGTCTCATCAGCATCTTGTTAACTGATGACCGACGTTTCAGCCAGATTTTGCTGTGTTGTCATTTTTCATTATTGTCGCTTTTAATGAGGTGTTTGTGTGTGTGTGTGTGTGTGTGTGTGTGTGTGTGTGTGTGTGTGTGTGTGTGTGTGTGTGTGTGTGTGTGTGTGTGTTGTGTGTGTGTGTGTGTGTGTGTGTGTGTGTGTGTGTGTGTGTGTGTGTGTGTGTGTGTGTGTGTGTGTGTGTGTGTGTGTGTGTGTGTGTGTGTGTTGTGTGTGTGTGTGTGTGTGTGTGTGTGTGTGTGTGTGTGTGTGTGTGAGTGAGTGCGTGCGTGCGTGCGTGCGTGCGTGCGTGTGTGTGTGTGTGTGTGTTTATTTGCATATGTGTGTGTGTGTGGGGGGGGGGGGGGGTCTCCTCTGTACACGAGCACGTCACTACCTCAATAGTCCATGCCGCCAACCCCCCCCCCTCACCCCCCCCCTCCCCTCCGCCGTCCCGCCTTCTTCATTTCAATTCATGCCAACCACCACCGTCAACTAGGAGACAACTCGGCGTTAGACTAGTTGAACAAGCAAGCTGTCCCGAGCATGAAAACGAGTATGTTCTCGCACTCGGTGCATGTTGGACATCGGCAAAGCAATGGTTCCAATGAGAGCAGGTTAGTCTCGCGGACAAAGTGTATGTTGGATATGACAGAACAAATACTTGGGTTCTAATTACAGCAAGCAGTTGCTTGGACTTTGTGTCAGATGTGTGGGTGTGTGTGCGTGCGTGCGTGCGTGCGTGCGTGCGTGCGTGCGTGCGTGCGTGTGTGTGTGTGTCACTGTGTGTGTGTGTCACTGTGTGTGTGTGTGTGTCACTGTGTCACTGTGTGTGTGTGTGTGTGTGTGTGTGTGTGTGTGTGTGTGTGTGTGTGTGTGTGTGTGTGTGTGTGTGTGTGTGTGTGTGTGTGTGTGTGTGTGTGTGTGTGTGTGTGTGTGTGTGTGTGTGTGTGTGTGTGTGTGTGTGTGTGAACAGAGAGCGGAGTAAATACTTAACCCCTTCACTGCCACGACGTCACTTCAAACCCTTAAACCTTTTTGTCTTCTTTTTCGCACCGGCATGAGAAAGTATTTTCATCAAAACGCATAGCATTGAAAGCAGGTGTGTTATAGGACCGGAAAAAAATACTGTTTGAAGGTGCGTTTGTGCATCTTTCAGCCCTGGAACTTTACAGGCTGGGCCATGAAGGGGTTAAGAAGACTAGGCTCCTGATGGAGCGGGTCGATCAAGATGGAGACTCCGGATGCTGGGATTTGCCGTACGTGTCCGACAGAGTGGTTGTGAATAACCAGTAACCAGGACCCTAGACAGTACGTCCTTTTTCACCCACCACCTCCTTCTGCTCTTCAAACCCATCGGCGTCGGCGTGTTGTTGAACACTGGTCACTCTGTGCGCCTCTGGGACAGTTGTTGACAGGGACAGCTTCTCATCCTCCCCAGATTAGCAACGGGCAGTTTAACCAGTCGCTGGACAGCGTGGAACTAGGTCTCTGACCAACGTGACACCTTGCTCTACGCTCTGTCCTATCTTGGTCAGTTGGTTAACGAGTTGTGTTGCTGTTGAATTCTTGGTTGAGGCTGTGTGCTCTATTCTTCTCGCTCTGAGGTTCGAAACAGCGTCTCCCGCCACCTGGAGGTTTTTTGGATGGTGAACTGATCAATCTGAAACAGAAAACAGCATTCATTTAGTACAAACTTGTGGAATTATACAAGTAAAACTAATAAAGAAGAGTCATATCAACAGGAATATCAGCTTACTTAAGTCTCAGTCCAGATTTTTTTGTTATTATTTTTTAATCAGTCATTTTAATGAAAATATTTCACTGAAATCTAAGTCCAGTGGAAAAAAAGATCAGCAAAAGGAGTTAAGTGCTCTCTCTCTCTCTCTCTCTCTCTCTCTCTCTCTCTCTCTCTCTCTCTCTCTCTCTCTCTCTCTCTCTCTCTCTCTCTCTCTCTCTCTCTCTCTCTCCCCACGCCACATCTACCTACATATCGGACAATTGTGCACACAGGG
>JABMCL010001742.1:207500-212500 GCA_018857735.1 Alviniconcha marisindica
TCTGCAAATAGTTACTGGTCAATATGTAGATAAAACGTTAATATTTTGGCATTCCTCTTACATGTTTTTTTTTTTTTTTTTTAATTAATGAGCTTTATATTAGTTAAGTTGAATTGCCCTGTGAGGGGATGATTAAAGTTTTTTGACTTGACTTGATATCAAATATTTTCCTGTGTAAGTTCTGGACAAAAGCTCGGACTAAATCTAAAATAATTTGACGTTCATAAATTGCAACATGCAAATTTTCTCTAACAGTTTTTGTTTCATACATAAATTTGCTTACGCACATGACTGTACAATATCAACATAATTATGAATTACTTGTTATTTGATGTTGGTCTGTGTATTGCCTGGTCTAGTTTTTCGTCAATGTTTGTGTGCTCTTATAACTTCGTTTAAACAATTTACTCGCATATTGTAAACGCAAATTTAACAGACAGCAACTATAGGAAACACAAAGGCGATGTGCTAATGTAAGTGTAACATGTGAGACGATAAATTCAATCCTGCGCGTTTGCAATGGCGGAATGAGATGGTAGATTATTACACACAAAAACTGAGTCCAAGGCCGCGACAGAAGGAGAAACGACACTTGTCTTTGTTTAACAGTTTGGTTTAGACAAGAATTTATTCTCTCTCTCTCTCTCTCTCTCTCTCTCTCTCTCTCTCTCTCTCTCTCTCTCTCTCTCTCTCTCTCTCTCTCCCTTTTCCTTCTCTCTCTCCTCTTCTCTCTCTCTCTCTCTCTCTCTCTCTCTCTCTCTCTCTCTCTCTCTCTCTCTCTCTCTCTCTCTCTCTCTCTCTCTCTCTCTCTCTCTCTCTCTCTCTCTCGTCCTCCCCTTTCTTCTTTAACATTTTGATACGATTAACAGGTAATATGGTCAGTGTCCACTCAGTGGGGTTCATTGCCTTCAAATTAATGTCTGTTTCAAACTTCAAAGACCAAACCCAAGTTTTCCGGCCGGCGTCGACGACTCAATTTCCGGCTTTTTACCTGCAACCCGATTGAAACGCCTTGAGGTGTGTAATCCTACATTTCCCGCTTCCTTTACCTGTGTGACTGTTATAACCTGGGGCTGACACGGGACTCGGATCCACCTAATTCTCAAATCGATGGCAGGAGCTGAGAATAAGATGAAAAGGTCCTCAGTCGTGGTGTGCTTGTAGTGCGTGGAGCAGTTTTAATCGTATTGTAGAAGTTGTTTCCCTTGGTTTGTGATTTCACACAATAGAAGAGTTCGTCAGCGAATTCTCTCTCTCTCTCTCTCTCTCTCTCTCTCTCTCTCTCTCTCTCTCTCTCTCTCTCTCTCTCTCTCTCTCTCTCTCTCTCTCTCTCTCTAATGAACCGGTTGTAGTTAATAGTTATTACTTTAATGTCTATCAAAATGTATTTTCACCCCTTCATGGAGGGCTTATGGCCTTTATATGAATATAACATCAATCAATCAATCAATCTCTCTTATTCTCTCTCTCCTTGAATATTTTATTTTTTTCTAGTTGAAGTTCTCTTTAAAACAACAATTTTAAACAATGCAAAGATGTTTGCGTCAGGGTATTTCAGTATCAAAAACACGATCAGACATAAATAGGTCAGTGGTGCGTCAACGCACGGGTTTGCCTCAAACGAGCTCTGTGTTCACAGCGTCTACAGTAGATCTTGATCGACGTCAGTTGGGTCGTTAAAAGATAAATACGTACTGGCCCAGAGCTGTATGTCAGAAATACCGCTGTGGTGCTATATGTCAAAGTCTTCTAAGGACTAATTATGTTCTCCAGTGCGAGCAGCTCGTGTTTCGGTGTCGGGGGCTCTGTGTCAGCCCTTCCGTTCCTTCAGTTCTGATTGTTGCGTGCAAAGATAATTATGTCTCATTTACAGACACACTCGGCGGTGTGTGTGTGGGTTGGGGGGGGGGGGGGGGGGGGGGGGGAGGGGGGGAGGGGGGCTAAAGAGCCACGGTGTGTGTGTGGGGTGTGTGGGGTGTGTGTGTGTGTGTGTGTGTGTGGTGTGTGTGTTTATGTTTTTGTGTGTTGGGGGTGTGTTTTGTGTGTGTGTGTGGGTGTTTTGTGGGTGTGTGCGTGTGTGCGTGTGTGTGTGTGTGTGTGTGTGTGTGTGTGTGTGTGGTGTGTGGTGTGTGTGTGTGTGTGGTGAATGTGTTTTGTGTGTGTGTGGTGTGTGTGGTGTGGGGTTTTCTTCTCTTTTCTCTCCTCTCTTTTTCCCTTCTCTCTCTCTCTCTCTCTCTCTCTCTCTCTTCTCTCTTCTCTCCTCTCTCTCTCCTCTCTTCTCTCTCTCCTCCTCTGACTTCCCGCTGACCCACCCCTAAACCCCGGTGCCATCACCACAGCTCTGCACTGACAATGAAAAGTGACAGTGGCTGACACTTAATGACCCCCCGCAGTCAAAACCCGCACCGCTGCCGTTAACTGTCATTTGGGGGGGGTGGGGAAGGGAAGAGAGAGAGAGAGAGAGAAGATACTGAGAGAGAGAGAGAGAGAGAGAGAGAGAGAGAGAGAGAGAGAGAGAGGAGAGAGAGACTGAAAGAGAACCGAAAGAGAGACTGAAAATGAGAAGGGAAAAAAGGAGAGGGGGGGGGGAGAGGGGAAAAAAGGGGGGGGGGGGTGGCAGCCTGCAAGGCGATGGGACGACAGAGAAGTCACACCTGAAGCTGTCACTCATCCAGCGTAAAGCGGAGGGGGAAGTGTCAATCAAATTTTGGTGTGTTTTCGACAGGAGCCCCTTCGGGCAGCCGGTTAAAGGTTTTTACTTTCAAAATTTAAAATTTATTTGCCTGTCTGTCTTCCGGCGTTTGTTTGGGGGGGGTTTGGGTTGACGTCCTGTTTTCTGACCTGAAGACAGCTAGTGTGCCCTTTGTGTTGTGTGTGTGTGTGTGTGTGTGTGTTGTGTGGTGTTGTTGTGGTGTGTGTTTGTGTGTGTTTTTTGGGTGGTGTGGGTGTGTGGGGCGTGTGTTTGGGTGTGAGGGGTGTGTGTGTGTGTGTGTGTGTGTGTGTTTGTGTGGTGGGTTGTGTGCGTGCGCGCGCGCGTGTGGGTGTGTGTGTTTTGTGTGTTGTGTGGGGTGTGTGTGTGGGGTGTGTGTGTGTTGTGTGTGTGTGTGGGGGTGGGGTGTGTGTGTGTGGCGCCCCCTTGTGTGTGTGGGTTTTGTGGGTGGGGTGGTGGTTGTGTGTGTGTGTGGGGCGTTTTGTCCCGGCGCGCGCGCGGTTGTGGGGGTTTGTGTGGGGTGTGGGTGTGTGTTGTGTGTGTGTGTGTTTTGTGGGTGTGTGTGGTGGTTTAAAGTGGTGTGGTGGGGTGTTGTGTGTGTGTGTGTGTGTGTGTGTGTGTGGGGTGTGGGTGTGGGTGTGTGTGTGTGTGTGTTTGTGTTTTGTGTGTGTGTGTGTGAGAGAGAGAGAGAGAGGAAGAGAGAGATTGGGGGTAGGGTGTGTGTGTGCGTGCGTGCATGGGTGTTTGGGGGTGTTGGTGCGTGCATGTTCAGTGTGTGCTTGGGTGTGTGCTTTTTGTGGGCGTGGGGTGCTTTCCCGTGGGGTGTGTGGGGTTGTGTGTGTGTGTGTGTGTGTGTTGGTGTGTGGGGTGTGTGTGTGTGTGGCGTGCCCGGCGTGTTGGTGCGTGCGTGCTTTGCGTGCGTGCTTTGGTGGCGTGCGTGCGTTGGTGTGTGGTGTGTGTGGGTGTGTGTGGTGTGTGGGGGTGTGTTGTTGTTTGTTTGTTCTGTGCCCCTGTGTGTGTTTTGCCCTGCACACGCCTTTTTCGTTTGTTACTTTTTCTCATTTTTTGTTTTCCTTTCCGGTGAGGGCCCGGCGGGGGGGGGAGGGGTGTGGCCTAAATTTTTTCAGTCTTTTTCGAGTAAAATTTTCTGTCTCCCCATCTTGGAAACACGAAAGAACTCTCTTTGCCTGTAGATCCCTCCATGAAACCCCCCCACCCCCCCTTTAAAAATGAACCTGTCCACATTCTTTGGACTGTCCATGTTTTGGGTCCCCTCTGCGGTAAACTGTAGCGGCCTCCCACAAAATCCGAGTGGTCAATGCAGGGGAACAACCCCTTTCCCAGAAGCTTTGGGGGGTCAAGCAGAAAATTTTGGCGGGCCCAGGTTCGGGGTTTGTTTTAAAAGTCCGCTTCGTCTTTCGGAAAGGAGATGGGGAGGGGAGGGCGGGGGGCGGGGGGAGGGGCGGGGGGAGGGGAGGGGGGGTAGGGGGGGAAATGTTAGAAAGGGGGCGAGTAAAAAATTTTGGGGATTTTTTGGTTTGGGGCGTTTTTTGAACTTTTACCCTTAAAATTTATTTATTTTTAAATCCTTTTTTTTTTTTTACCCCCTTTACTGATCTCTTTTTTTTTTCAGTTCGACCATTTATTGTTTCGTTTTTGTTTTTTTTGTTTTTGCGTTTGCTATCCCCTTGTTTTTTTTCTTCTTTTTTTTTAAAATCCGTTTTGTCTAATATCACCTCTATGTGAACAGACATAAAAAAATTTAAAAAATTTGACAAAATGTGTACCCCCCCCTGATATAAACCGTAAGGGCCCTGGTGGGGGAAAACACCACTTACTGCTTCTTCAAAGACAGATGTCTTGAATATTGATTAAATGTTGAAGTGTTGCTCTACGTCCACAGAAACCGTAGGCTTAATTATTAGGGACCGGAGCCCAGGACGGCCACCTCGACTTTCACACAGCTCCTGAGCTCTGCTGGCTGTTGTTGGTTGGTTGAGTGTTCTTTACGTCCACAGAAACCGGGGGGCCCTTATTAGGGACGGGAGCCCAGGGGGGGGCCAAACCTCGACTTTCACACAGCTCCTGAGCTCTAACAGATTTTTTAGCAAGGGTAACTGCTAGTGCTACGAGTCGAAGAGAAAAAAACAAAATGAGGCGATCTACTTCGGCATACATATTTAAACAGTTCACTCGCAATCGCGATTCATTTTCAACGCAAAGTTAGAGTCCGACGTGTTTAAAAATCGTCTAAAATTATATCCAAACACAAAAAGGTTCAAAAGAACGC
>JABMCL010001742.1:220000-222500 GCA_018857735.1 Alviniconcha marisindica
GAGGGGTTGGGGACTTGCGGACAATACGACTGCAGTGTTGTTTGGGTCGTGGGTGGCGTTCTGATTCGTGATTGTTTGATGCTACTGCTATGGAATTGTTTAGTCGTATGTTTTTATGTTCTGCTTGTAGTTGATCGCATTTTACATTTTTCATCTCCACTTTATATTTCTTTTCCAACCTGGGTCCTTGAAGTGAGTGTATGATCATTATGCAAAGAGAGCGAGCAAACGAGAGAGACAGACGTTAGTACGCACGCACGCTTGCAAGCACGCACGCACGCACGCACGCACGCACGCACGCACGCACGCACGCACGCACGCACGCACGCACGCACGCACGCACACACACACACACACACACAGGGAGACTGAATGAGTGGAAGAGACGGTATGTACTCCATCCCGATAGGAAAAATCGTTCGTATAACATACCCTGATTAAAGCCAATTTCAAAAGGGCCATTGTCAAACCCAGCCACCTTTGGTCAGTCAATAAGGTACATTTCCTTTGTTGTCTGTTCGGGACTCGGCAAATATAATATAATCAGACAGCCTTCACGAACACTGACTTGAGCAGTCAATATTTCCTTCTTTGAATTTGAAGAAGAAAGAGGAGAAACAAAAAAATAACGTTTCAATGGTTGATTGTATCACACAGGATCACACGAAAGAGGTTCATATTTTTTTAATGGATCGTATTTCCTTTGTTTGCGTTGGGAAAAAATTGATACAGTACTGTTGTTGGAGAAACGTTAGAGGCCAGTCATTCCCAACACACACACACGAGCGTATGGGCATGCACGCTCGCACGCACACACACACACACACACACACACACACACACACACACACACACACACACACACACACACACACACACACACACACACACACACACACACACACACACACACACACACACTTTCCGATCATGAATTAATTACTCGGTAACCATTAACCCACTACACAAAACAGAAACTACAAACAACCTCTAATGCAGACAGTTCTTTGTCTGGACAAGGTGGCTGGCAGTCTCCGAATAGATACAGTATTTTGTTTAGCGGATGACGGAGAGCTCCATCAAAGATTTAGACACATTAGTTTTCATTATTTCTTTTGTTCTGTGCACTTGAATGAAGGGAGTGTTACACTGTAAGAGAGACAGAGACAGGGAGAGACTCAGTGTGTGTGTGTGTGTGTGTGTGTGTGTGTGTGTGTGTGTGTGTGTGTGTGTGTGTGTGTGTGTGTGTGTGTGTGTGTGTGTGTGTGTGTGTTCTTGAGAGAGATAGACAGACAGATAGAGACAGAGAGAGACTGTGCAGAGTGTGTGTGTGTGTGTGTGTGTGTGTGTGTGTGTGTGTGTGTGTGTGTGTGTGTGTGTGTGTGTGTGTGAGTGTGTGTGAGTGCGTGCGTGCGTGCGTGCGTGGTGCGTGTGTGTGCGTGCGTGCGTGCGTGTGTACGTGCGCGCGCGCGAGCTCGTGAGAGAGAGAGAGGGGTAGAGTCAGACAGACAGAGACAGAGAGACAGAATGCACAAGAAGAAGAAAAATAGCATAAAACAGTAGCCACGGCAAAACAAAAAGAAAAGAAGGGGAAAAGGCAACCGAGGCAGGTGCTACCTCAACCACGGAGCAATTTTGTCACTCGAGAGCCATAGACAATCCCAATTTACCGCCAAGCAGAAAACGACCTCATTCAGACCGCCGTGTCGGACCCAGCAACAAAACTCCGAGCTCGGAAAGAAACCCAAACCTGTCCCTTCATTCACTGCAGCCGCGTGTCGGTTCTTTTAAAGTCGGCCCAGTCATTCACCGCTGATAGACCCGTTTATGGTTTCCTGAACAAAACGCGGACCGAGACTCTGTCAACTTTCGCCGCGTGACGATCGACAGAGTCGCTGAACTCAGCGGCAATTGCGCCCTCACGAAGGGAGCCCCCGAAGCTGTCCAAGCCGTTTTTGAGTGTTGCTGCCAACGGCCACTTCTGTGAATGGACAGCCTCCAGTGAAGGCCAGCACCGCCGTAGGGGAGGCGGACTAATGGAACGACCCGCTCACAGACTCCTCGATTCCTCCGATCACCGCTTTTGTTGATGGTGCGAATCTTACGGGAGAGATCGTTTCGAGGTTGTAGTGGAGTGGAGTAGGAAGGCGAGAAAATGGGAAAGAGAGAAACGCAGATTGGTTGTTGACACGACCGTCGTGATTGTGGCTGCTGTGTTTGTGCTGGGCAGACCGCCGTGGCGTGCATGTTTTCATTTCAAGCGGGGTGAGTAGTCTCTCTGCGTATTTATTTGTTGTTTGTCTGTTTCACGGTCGGTTGACGGGAGGAGTATCTCTACGTATTTATTTGTTGTTTGTCTTTTTCACGGTCGGTTGACGGGATGAGTATCTCTACGTATTTATTTGTTGTTTGTCTTTTTCACGGTCGGTTGACGGGATGAGTATCTCTACGTATTTATTTGTTGTTTGTCTTTTTCACGGTCGGTTGACGGGAGGAGTCT
>JABMCL010001742.1:232500-272500 GCA_018857735.1 Alviniconcha marisindica
CGCGCGCAAGCGTATGCCTTCATGCGTGTGTGTCAGAGAGAGAAATGTGTATCTGTGTGATTGCGTGCGTGTGTGCGTGCGTGCGTGCATGCGTGCGTGCGTGTGTGTGTGTATGTGTGTGTATGTGTGTGCGTGTGTGTGTTTGTTTGTGTGCGCGCGCGTGTGCGTGTATGTATGTGTGTGCGTGTATACGTGCGTGCGTGCGAGTGCGTGCGCGCGTGCATGCGTGTATGTGTGTGTGCGTGTGTGTGTTTGCGTGCGTATGTGTGTGCTTTCGCTACACCGTGAGGATCCATGTTTCCTCAACGCCGACGGTAGGCGGGCAGGAACGGGAAGGTAGCGACGGTTGGCACGTGTTGGATGTCCCGTGGTTACAATGCCTGGGATGAGTTGGGCCGCGGGTTCGCGTGTCCTCCCTGTGGTCTTCAGCTCCCCAGCCCGGGGGTCGTGGTCACGGGGGGAGGGCGGGGCCAGTGGCGCCAGCTATGGGCAGCACTTGTGAGATGTAAGCGACGTTTGGAGGGGAGAGAACCACGCAGTGTGTACGTATTTAGTGGAACCCCTGGACAGAGGGCAGAGTGTTGGATAAAGGCTCGAGAGTTTGAGCTGAGTCCTTTTCCTCTCTCTGTCCCTGTCTCTGTCTCTCTGTCTGTGTCTGTCTGTCTGTGTCTGTCTGTCTGTCTGTCTGTCCTCTGTCTCTGTCTCTGTCTGTCTGTCTGTCTCTCTCTGTCTCTTCTTCTCTGTTTCTCTCTCTTCTCTACTCTCTTCTCCTCTCGTCTCTCTCATCTCTCTCTCCTCTCTCTCTCTTCTCTGCTCTCTCTCTCTCTCCTCTCTCTCTCTCTCTCGTCTCTCACTCCTTCCTCTTCTTCGGCTCTCTCTCTCTCTCTCTCTCTCTCTCTCTCTCTCTCTCTCTTTCACTCATCATCTCTCGCTCTCTCTCACTCTCTCCTTCTCTCTCTCATCTCTCTCTCTCTCTCTCTCCTCTCTCTCTCTCTCTCTCTCTCTCTCTCTCTCTCTCTCTCTCTCTCTCTCTCTCTCTCTCTCTCTCTCCTCTCTCTCTCTCTCTCTCTCTCTCTCTCTCTCTCTCTCTCTTCTCTCTCTCTCCTTATATCCTATGTTTATAAATATGCCTGTAATTTGATATCTATTCATCAGTAGCTTAGCAAGGACTAGTTGTTAGACAGGTATTTGACTGAACCTAAACTACAATCCTTGTAAAATAAAGTTTTCGAGTTCGAGTTCTCTTTCTCGCGCGCGCTCACTTTTCCAGGGTTTTCAATGGCAGCGAAGCATCATGGTTATGTAGTTCGTGACTTATGGTTTTTGCACCCTTAACAATACTAGATGTGTAGTTAAGAATGATGCTAAGGTAACCAAAACACCACGTATGTGCGTGTGTGTGTGTGTGTGCGTGTGTGTGTGTGTGTGTGTGTGTGTGTGTGTGTGCGTGCGCGTGCGTGCGTGCGTGCGTGCGTGCGTGCGTGTGTTGTGTGTGTGGTGTGTGTGTGTGTGTGTGTGTGTGTGTGTGTGTGTGTGTGTGTGTGTGTGTGTGTGTGTGTGTGTGGGTGTGGGGTGGTGGAGTGGGTGGGGTGTGTGTGTGTGTGTGTGTGTGTGTGTGTGTGTTGTGTGTGGTGTGTGTGTTGGTGTGTGTTAGATCGGGTGGTGCACGGTGTGTGTGTGTGTGTGGTGTGTTGTGTGTGTGTGTGTGTGTGTGTGTGGTGTGTGTGTGTGTGTGTGTGTGTTTTGTATAACAGTGACTATAAGTATTCGGTGTCGATACACACCATTGTGATTGATTTCTCTACATTACTGCCTATGACATTCAACAATTTAGCAGTTTCTATTGTCGTTTGTATTACTGTTGATGTTGCTACTGCTCTGCAATATCACATGAGTATCGACAGTATTAGTAATCATCTACATATTTGTCTTTGTATAATAGTTTAGCAAGGGCAGTGTGTTATAAGTGGCTGTTGCTTAAATTCTCAGGGCTTGGAAACAATAAAGTTCTTAGAAAACTAGAGAGTTCTCTAGCGACAGTGAATTAGACCAACTTTGTGATTTAGTGACTTGTTCGCGTGTTAAAGAATTTGATTCCTCCAGAGGTGACCCTGTGCGGTTCACGGGACGTTAAAATCCAACAACTAACTAACACTTGAACACGATCTTCTCTCTCTTTCCGAGCGATCAAAATTCATACATGTATATAAAAAAAATATTCAGACGTTGTACCCACCAAGCTCTTGTGTGCTGTGCTGTGCGTTATGCATGTGTGCATCTGGCGCTGTGAACACGCTATGTTTTGTATGGAAATTCTTATAAATTCTCGTGTATAAAATTTCGCTCACTCATTCATGCCTATATATATACGTATATACATCATGCCCTGTAATTTTATATCCACTCATCAGTAGCTTAGTAAAGACTAGTTGTTAGGTTTTTGACTGAACCTAAACTACGATCCTTCTAAAATAAAGTTTTTGAGTTTTCGAGTGATTTGTTTCCATCCCTCCTTTCTCTCCCCCCCCCCCCCAACCCCCATCTCCCCCACCGCTCCATCATCACCCCCTCCCACCGCTACCACCTCCATCCGAATATCATATGCGGATCGCGTTCTCGGCTTTATCGTTCAAACACGGGATCCTCCATGTTTGTGTGTGTTCACTTGTTGCCCCCATCACCACACCTTCCTGACATTCCACGTGAATATTCACAGATCAGCACTTTTCTGTGTGGGTCGTGGTTCAGTTGTGTGTATGTGTGTGTGTGTGTGTGTGTGTGTGTGTGTGTGTGTGTGTGTGTGTGTGTGTGTGTGTGTGTGTGTGTGTGTGTGGTGTGTGTGTGCGTGTGCGTGCACACGTGCACAGCACACCACATTTTCGCTCTTGCTTGATCTCTTTCCTTCTCTCGTTTCTCTCTCTCTCTCTCTCTCTCTCTCTGCCCTGAAACTCCCCTCTCTCTTCTCTCTCTCTCTCTCTCTCTCTCTCTCTCTCTCTCTCTCTCTCTCTCTCTCTCTCTCTCCTCTCCTCTCCCTCCCTCTCTCTCTCTCCCTCTCTCTCCCTCTCGTGACCCCCCCCTTCCCCCTCACTCCCACCAAAAAAAGATTATATGCGAAGATTTACAGCCGAGTTCAAACACGGTCTTGCCCATGGTTTTGTGTGTCTGCAGTTTTGTGAGCATCTCCCCTCTCCTCTTCCTGCCCGCCCCCCCCCCCCCCTTCACCTCCCCTCACCCCGTCCCCTTACACCCCCCCCCCCCCCCCCCCCCCCCCACACACACCCAGCTTCTCCCGACGACTGACCTCGTGTGAACGTTCACTGCCTAGTAGACCTGGTTAGGTGTGGAACGCCTTCCGTGCGTTGCCAGTGTCTAGCTGAGGACGCCAGAGACTCCGCATCAGCACGTCGTTGGCCTCGTCCTCGTATCGGTGCGTCTGTCTGGGTGTTCTTCACAGTGTTGGTGATGAGATGACATGGTGGGCGGGGCAGGGTTGGGAGGGAAGGGGGGGGGGGGGGGAGACGAGAGAGAGAGAGAAGATGGAGAGGCAAACAGAGAGAGAGGGGGAGCGAGAGAGAGAGGCGAAGAAGGGAGAGAGAAGATTGAGTGACAAAAACACAGAGAGAGAGAGAGAGAGAGAGAGAGAGAGAGAGAGAGAGAGAGAGACGGGAACAACACTTTCATGTTAAACAACATATTAATTTTGTGAGAGAAGTGAGCAGACAGCATGTGTCGGGAACAACACTTTCATGTTAAATAACATATTAATTTTGTGAGAGAAGTGAGCAGATAGCATGTGTCGGGAACAACACTTTCATGTTAAACAACATATTAATTTTGTAAGAAGTGAGCAGATAGCATGTGATGTTAAACAACATATTAATTTTGTAAGAGAAGTGAGCAGACAGCATGTGTTGTAGGACGGGAACAACACTTTCATGTTAAACAACATATTAATTTTGTGAGAGAAGTGAGCAGATAGCATGTGTCGGGAACAACACTTGCATGTTAAACAACATATTAATTATGTAAGAGAAGTGAGCAGATAGCATGTGTTGTAGGACGGGAACAACACTTTCATGTTAAACAACATATTAATTTTGTAGGAGAAGTGAGCAGACAGCATGTGTTGTAGGACGGGAACAACACTATCATGTTAAACAACATATTAATTTTGTAAGAGAAGTGAGCAAATAGCACGTGTCTGGAAAAACACTTTCGTGTTAAACAACATATTAATTTTGTAGGAGAAGTGAGCAGACAGCATGTGTTGTAGGACGGGAACAACACTTTCATGGAGTGGGAAGGTGGGGGGTGGGGGGGGGAGGAATGGAGGGAGAGGGAGGGAGGTGTTTACGAGGGTCAGTTACACTGCTCCACAACCGGCGTGTGGGACCGAGCTCAGAGGTGGTCCTTGAGGCTTACCCTAGACAAACATAGACCATAGAGTCCCGCATAAAACTTTTAGTTTCTGGCTGGACTGGATCGCCAGCAGCGCTCTCCGCCTGTTTATGGGCCTGCAGGAGTAGGCTGTGGCGAGGGACAAGAGGTTGTCGCCGTCGTTTCTTCCCGTGTTGCGTCCCTCGTCGTGTAGGAGGTAGAGGTTATTGCCGTCAGCCGACTGCGGTGGGGTTGAAAGGGGGAGAGGGTGTGTGTGTGTGTGTGTGTGTGTGTGTGTGTGTGTGTGTGTGTTAGATGTGGTGGTGGTACGTGTGTGTGTGTGTGTGTGTGTGTGTGTGTGTGTGTGTGTGTGTGTGTGTGTGTGTGTGTGTGTGTGTGTGTGTGTGTGTGTGTGTGTGTACGTGGGGTGGTGTGCATGTGTTAGGTTGGGGGTGGGGTGGAATGTGGTACTTTGAGATGAAAAAGAATACTTATTATGCTAAGCAGTGATAATAACAGTACACTCTCTCTCTCTCTCTCCTCTCTCTCTCTCTCTCTCCTCTCTCTCTTCTCTCTCTCTCTCTCTCCCTCCTCTCTCCTCTCTCCCCTCTCTCTCTCTCTCTCCCCCCTCTCTCTCTCTCTCTCCTCCCCCTCTCTCTCTCTCCTCTCCTCTCTCTCCCCCCCCTCTCTCTTCCCTCCCTCTCTCTCTCTCTCTCTCTCTCTCTCTCTCTCTCTCTCTCTCTCTCTCTCTCTCTCTCTCTCTTTCTCTCTCTCTCACCATCCTCCCCCCCTCCGTTTTACTTTTTTCGTGTTCGTGCTTCTGACCAATCACAGAGACTTAGCCACGTGGCTGTAGAACTGAAACCTCCGTTACTTTCCCTCGATATTCGTAACTTCTTTGAAGACTTCGCGGCTGCGCTGTGGACCTGGTCCGGCGCTCCAATCCGTTGAGTTGTTTTCGCTGCTTTTGACTTCCACCAGCCCCACGAGACGATCCAGTAATCCGTCAGCGGATACAATCCACCCGGTAATCCGTCAGCGGATACAATCCACAGGGCACTGACACGCGGCGCTGATTCTTATCAACACAGTTCCTTTTTCCCCTCGTTAAGGTTCGTTGCTGAAAGTGTGCGTTAATCCAAGCACGTGATGAACGCCGAACGCGCGCACAATGGCGAGGCTGGATTGGCGGCTGTAAGGCCCCTACAGGCACATGAAGTGGAAACTGTTGTCAGGATCCTGTAGTACTGCTAGCTATGTGTGTTCACTTTGTTGTAAGCGTATTGTTTTCCGTCAGTGACTGATTGTGGTCGGCTGTGTTTCCTGTGCGATGTGATTAAACGTTTTGGTTACTGGAAAAAAAAGAGAGAGGGAGAGAGAACTCGAACTCGAAAACTTTCATTTACAAGGGTTTTAGTTTAGGTTCAGTCAAAAACCTAACAACTAGTCCTTGCTAAGCTACTGATGAGTAAATATAAAATTACAGGCATCATTTATATATACACATATATGCATGAATGAGTGAATGAAACTTTCCACGCAAAGCATAGCGTGTTCACAGCGCTCAGTTATACATTATGATCATACAGAGACACAGAGAGAGAGAGAGAGAGAGAGAGAGAGAGAGAGAGAGAGAGAGAGAGAGAGAGAGGAAAAGAAGAGAAGAAATGGAGACAAGGAGGGAGGAGGTATTGCCCACTTCCTGCTTTTCTGCCGGTGCCGTTTCTTGTGACAGTATCACCAAAATATTCTACCGGTGCCGTTTATTGTTTGTTAAACGTGTTTAATACCGAGTTCTCTCCAAAGAGGTACTGGCGGGGACCGAGATCCCAGGAGGTGGGGGAAGAGGGAGACTATACCTAACGCATCACTGTCACCACCAGAATGATTCTGCGCTAAGACGGTCCAACGATGAGAGCCGTTTTAATGTTTCGTTAACTGTGAGGGACAAAGTCACAAAGATGGTGTCCACAGACCACAACTTTTGAGATGAGAGGAGAGCCGAAGCGGAATCGAACCGAGGTCCTTCTGCTTACCAGCCTAACGCCTTACCGCTAGGCCAAACCGGCTCACAACTACCAGTACCAGTACCAAAAAGAATTTTAGCGTCGTTTATATTGTGTAGTTCTTATTGCAATCAGTACTGTTAATACAACCCACTAGGATTAACTTTTGCACAACGGGTTTTTCAGAATTCTCCAACCCTTGGTCTAAGTAGCATTTTACCATCATGCAAACATATTAATGCCAAATTAGTCCAGAATAAAGACGTTGATACAAGAATAGTTTCGGCTGTATGGTTGAGGCCCGAGGGACCTCACAGGAGACAGCCGAGACTGAAGGGGACGGTCGACGTCTTCAACCCTGCTACTCGAGAATTAGCTTCCCTTGTGACCTCCGGCCTTTCCTTCACTTCAGTCCAAACGGCGGGCGCTCGTTGGCTGGCGGATGCAGGTCATCCGTTTGGAATATAGCAAGCACTATTTGGAACGGAGAGGCTGAAACCGAAGCTCTGAGCCGTTTCAACCTTCAGACTTCAGGAGCTGTGTGAAAGTCGAGGTGGCCGTCCTGGGCTCCCGTCGCTAATAAGCCTACGGTTTCTGTGGACGTAAAGCAACACTCAACCAACCAACAACAGCCCGGTCGAGCTTGGAAAGTCGAGGGCTCGTCCCTATAGCCTACGTTCTGTGGACGTAAAGAACATCAACCAACAACACACAAGAGCGGCTTGTGAAAGTCGAGGTGGCCGTCCTGGGCTCCCGTCGCTAATAAGCCTACGGTTTCTGTGGACGTAAAGCAACACTCAACCAACGTTTCAACCGTACGGCCCCGCTTACTCACGATCCGTTCGAGGTCGGGTTGGGAAGGCTCTCCTCCACCGTACGGCCTAAACGGCCCGAGTAGCAGCACCTTCAGGCCAATCGTAACACGCAAGTCTCACGCAGTCATGGACCAGCTGCAACTCGGCGTAACCGCACGATTATTTGCACACTCAATTTGACGCGGGAAGAAGAAGAAAAAACCTGGGGTGAGAGAAAACTAGACTTTCCCAAGGCGAGCTTGATGAGGTTTTCCTCGGCTGGACTTAGCGGATTTAAGGCTTAGCGGGCGTTGATCCGATTTGCTTTGATGTGTTTGGTGATCAGGAGTTGCTGATAGCCGGTCACAGACTGATCCCAGCTTGCAGACTGTTTCTTTTTCTGGAACTGGGTTCGGCGTGTTTCCTAGCCTGGTTTTGGGCTGGGCCGCGTCTTGCTTCTTGCCACTGCTGGCTGGGGTTAGATTTGTTGGTACAAGAACTTTTTACACCCCGTCTCATGTTCTGTCCCTTCCACACCCTGCCGCTGTCGCGTTCCTTGAACTGAATTTGTTCCCACCCCACCCCTTTGTTTTTTCCCACCGCACTTGTTATTCTAGTGAGATTACGTACTTATTGTCTTATTTTCTCTCTCTTTTCTTTTTTTTTTTTTTTTTTTTTTTTGCTGCGGCGGGGGTGGGGGTGGGTGTGTGTGTGGGGTTGTGTATGTGTGTGTGTGTGTGGTGTGTGTGTATGTGGTGTGTGTGTGTGTGTGTGTGTGTGTGTGTGTGTGTGTGTGTGTGTGTGCGTGCGCGCGCGTATTTGTACTACTGTTCACCTGTGTGTGTGTGTGTGTGTGCGTGTGCGCGCGTGAGGGCGTGTGTGTGTTTGTGCGTGCGCGCGCGCGCGCGTGTGTGTGTGTGTGAGCGCGCGCGGGAGCCTGTGACAATGTATGTGTGTGCGTGCATGAGTTTGAGTGTTTCGAATGGTATCTATGTATATTTTAAGCCTAGAGATGTTGTTTTTCGTTGTAAAAAGCTTGGGGATGTAGGGTGGGCGCTGGGGTGTGTGTGTGGGGGGGGGGGGGTGTATGTGTGTGTGGGGGGGGGCTATGTGTGTGTGTGTGTGTGTGTGTGTGTGTGTGTGTGTGTGTGTGTGTGTGTGTGCATTATTGCTGTCGTTATTGTCGGGCTTTCCGGTCACTGTTTGCGGAGATTCATCAACGATTTGTGTCTTTGGGGACTTGTGAGATTGGTTCGTCGTGATGAGATCCACGTGAGGTTCACTTTCACTGGTCGCTAAAAACGAATAACTGATTTTTTGATTTTTTTTTTTTTGGATTTTGTTTAAAAATATACAATCGTGCTTTATTTCGGAGTTTTCTTGCTGGCAAATATTTAGCTTTCAGTGGAATAAGGCATTCCGCAGTGAATGTGATTTGTTGATCTGTCGTTCAAACTTCATACTTTTTTCAATCTCTCTCCTTTTCGAGGTTATTTGAGCATTTTGACGCTGGTGGTAATTCCAAAAGTGATGTCTATATAATGATTACTAGATCTCGTTTCACAACTGGTATATTTCACGTAAGAACATAATTGTCGATCCGAATCCTCTATGAGTGGCTATTTGCATGTGGTTTTGTTTTGTTTTGGGATGTTTTCTTCTTCTTCTTCTTCTTCTTCTTCTTCTTTTGCTTCTTCTTCTTCTTCTTCTTCTTTTGCTTCTTCTTCTTCTTCTTCTTCTTCTTCTTTTGCTTCTTCTTCTTCTTCTTCTTCTTCTTCTTCTTCTTCTTCTTCTTCTCTCTCTGCATTTGTTTTTGGTGTTTCTTCTTCTTCTTCTTCTTCTTTCTTTTCTTCTTCTTCTTCTTCTTCTTCTTCGTCGTCGTCGTCGTCGTCGTCGTCGTCGTACTTTTCTTTCCCCACTCCCCAGCCCCTCAGAAATCTCTTAAGTATATTATATAGGCCTAGTAGCCACACTATGCCGTCTTCTTCCAAGACATAAACGATTCAAGGTTGTTGTTTTTTCAGTAGGTTTTGTAATATGTTTGTGTCACTTCAAGTTTTATGCAGAGTTTTACAGCGTTCAGTCTTGGCCAAAAACCAAATACAGAAGCACGCGTTTGACAGTGTTACCCACGGCGAGAGACTGTGGTCATTATTAATCAGACGATAACAATCTTGATTCATTCGGACTGTGGCCTTCATTATCATCTCTTTAACGTGATAAATATGCCCGTTTCGTCCTGGGTTTTATAGCTGTATAGTGTATGAAGTGTTAGTGATCATTTTTGTCTGTGTATGACTCATGAGACGCGTGAGGTGTGTGAAGTGTTTGAAACTTATGTAGCGTGCACGGAACTTGGGCGGTGTGTTGGACTTAGTGTTCGGGATTTGTGGACACGACGTTTCTCTTATTTTCACTGCCGTGGAAGAGAGCCAATTACGCCCATTGGAGGCCCGGCTCTTAAACGAAAGAAGAAGAAGAAGAAATGTGCGATGAAAGGTAGTTAAACCGCTCCAGCACACGTGCCACTAGACCAACAAGACTTTTGACCATTAATTTTTGGGACTATTCTTTACACTGTGAGTGCATCAAACAAGGCAAGCTGGGGTTTGCCATGACATTACTCCCATAGAGTGTGTAAAACAAAGCCTATTCCCATCGAGTGTGTAAATCAAAACCTATTCCCATAGAGTGTGTAAAACAAAGCCTATTCCCATCGAGTGTGTAAATCAAAACCTATTCCCATCGAGTGTGTAAATCAAAACCTATTCCCATAGAGTGTGTAAAACAAAGCCTATTCCCATCGAGTGTGTAAATCAAAACCTATTCCCATCGAGTGTGTAAATCAAAACCTATTCCCATAGAGTGTGTAAAACAAAGCCTATTCCCATCGAGTGTGTAGAAAACCTATTCCCATCGAGTGGTAAATCAAAACCTATTCCCATAGAGTGTGTAAATCAAAACCTATTCCCATCGAGTGTGTAAATCAAAACCTATTCCCATAGAGTGCGTAAAACAAAGCCTATTCCCATCGAGTGCGTAAATCAAAACCTATTCCCATAGAGTGTGTAAAACAAAGCCTATTCCCATCGAGTGTGTAAATCAAAACCTATTCCCATAGAGTGTGTAAAAGTAAAAGTGCAAGCCTCAAGCCTCAAGTCCACCATTATCGCACAGAACCGCTAATATCTCAGGCTTAAGCGGAACATAGTACTATCTTCCAAAAATTATCTGTAATCGAAACCCTTTTCATCAAACCCATACCCCCACAGTGAGCGCACACTGCCGAGCCTAACTGACCCAACCTTACCGCATAGGATTAATAACAGCAATGCCTGAGAGTTTAAATAAAACATAATAAGCCAACTGCTCGTGCGTGCTTCTATATATCCAGCCATTGTCTGGGAGAAACTGTAAAAGGTTTTCTGTTCTCCGTTCGTTACAGCCGTCGTGAAGTGTATTCAGGATGCTGAAATCATCGCCTGTAATCTCTGGACCCCAGAGGCCACGCAGACCCCAGAGGGTCGGTCCGCACCACGGATTTGGAGAGGCTAAATCGTTTAATCCGGGGCTATCTCTGCTTCGCTGACTCGAGCCGGTCGCGCCGGTGCGTCGACTCTCTTTGCTACGTACACTGATAATCTGATTATGTGTTAGCGATATTTCCCCGGGTGTTAGCTGTTGGCTGTATGTTGGTGCTGGCTGTGGAAAAAGACTATTCCGTGGCCGGGATTGAGTGTGCGTGTGTGTGTGTGTGTGTGGCTATGTGTGGTCTATACTTGCTGGTTTTAATAGGGAGCTAGCCTGTGGTGGATTGACAAGTGCTTCCAAGCTGATTGGGAACAACTGCGTGCTGGGAGTTATTCTACTGTTTCCTGTGCTCGTCGGTGTGGTGCCGGTGGATGTTGAGATTTATATCCCGCTCTTGGTTTTGCCGTCGTTGACTTGCCGTTAAAATCAGGTAGGCTAAATCTGACTCAGTCTACTTTGAAAAGCAAATGCTCTGCTTATGTGTGCAATTTCGGCATTGAAACGTTACGATATTGTTCCAGTTGGATAATGGAAGGTATCGTTTAAAAACCGAGTTGGTGTATTTTTTCAGTTTGTGGTAGTTCTCTCGTGAGGGTGATTTTGTCTTTCTTTCTTTCTTTCTTTCTTTCTTTCTTCTTTCTTTTCTTTTCTTCTTCTTCTTCTTCTTCTTCCCTCTTCTTCTCTGTCTCTGTCTCTGTCTCTCTCTCTCTCTCTCTCTCTCTCTCTCTCTCTCTCTCTCTCTCTCTCTCTCTCTCTCTCTCTCTCTCTCTCTCTCTCTCTCTCTCTCTCTCTTTTAAACTACGTTTTTTTTTGTTTTTTTGTTTTTAAATTACTGGTAGTTTTTTCATATTTCATCAGATTCATTACGTACTGATCATAAAATTCCAAGCTGTTTCAGTTTGTTTTTCAACTTGTTAAAAACTGTAACCTTCAAATCGTTCTAGCTAGTTCTCTCTCTCTCTCTCTCTCTCTCTCTCTCTCTCTCTCTCTTCTCTCTCTCTCTCTCTCTCTCTCTCTCTCTCTCTCTCTCTCTCTCTCTCTATCTCATATATTTCGTGTCGGCTTATCTGCTGTCAGATCTTTCTGCAAGTTCACAGATGTATGTGTGCATGGTTGCACGTGCATTATCGCAGGTTTACGTTAATCATTAGCTCATCAAAATTCTGTCTGATCTGTCGCGTTTCCTGAAGACGAGACGTAGGCTTCAGCAAAGGTTTCTTTAGACTGCGTTGAAAAGTTCTGAGCATTTCGGTCGTTGCTGTTTGTTGTTCTTGTCATTGTCTCCGGTGGGGGGTGGGGTGGAGGGTGGGTGGGGGGAGGAGGGGTTTTGTTGTTGCTGTTTTTTGTTTTGTTTTTCATTGGTTTGTACAAAACCAGCGACTGTGTGTTTCTACATCTTGTTCGTTGTGTTGGTTGTTGTTGTTTTGGATTTTTTGTTTGTTTTGTTTTCTTTGTTTGTTTAGTTGATGTCTTTTGTTTTGTTTGCTTGTTTGTTTTTGATTTGTGTGTGCGTGCGTGCGTGCGTGCGTGTGTGTGTGTGTGCGTTGTGTGTGTGGTTGTGCGTGGTGCGTGCGTGTGTGTTGTGTGGTTTGTGTGTGTGTGTGTGTGTGTGTGTGTGGTGTGTGTGTGTTGTGTTGTGTGTGTGTGTGGTGGTGTTTTGTGTTTGTGTGTTGTTTTTTTTTTTTTTTGTTTTGTGTTGCTTCTTGTTGTTATGTGTGTGTGTGTGTGTGTGTGTGTGTGTGTGTGTGTGTGTGTGTGTTGTGTGTGTGTGTGTGTGTGTGTGTGTGTGTGGTGTGTGTGTGTGTGTGTGTGTGTGTGTGTGTGTTTGTTTGTTGTCCAGGTACATGTTCACCAGTAGGTTTGCTTTGCGATGCACAGTAAAACACACACACACTCGCACGCACACACACACACACACACACACACACACACACACACACACACACACACACACACACACACACACACACACACACACACACACACACAGGCAGAGACAGACAGAGACACATACAGACAGACACAGAGACAGAGAGAGCAACGTCAAATAAGACTGACATTCTAAGATAGCCGAAGACGTCTTTATACGTTTACGGTTGCATTACGTTGTTTGGGTCAAACCTGCTCGTAGGCGAGGTATCGTAAACCTACCATTGAGTAAGAAGCTCAGCAGCGTACACAGTATACTGTGTGTTATTGGCAGACTGTATACTGTTACCGGGAGACTGTATACTGGGTGTCTTCTCTTGCTGGGTCCAAACTCTCCATCTGCACAGAATCCATGAGCGTCGGAAAGCCGAGGCCCTAAATGGGCCGCTAGCAGTGTCTTTACCGCTGAGCATAGCGGGGTCTCCATCGTTAGAGCCCTAAAAGGGGATTTAAGGATTTCCTTTGTCAACTCCAGACCCTCTGCATTTGAACGCCGTTCGCTTCCACCAACCCTGAGATGCTGGGGGGAAGTGTGTATGGGAGGTTATCTCACTTCTACAACACGAAGGGAGGGAGTGAGAGGTTGTTTTTACGCAGCCAACGTAAGGGAGTGTGTATGGGAGGTTATCTCATTTCTTTGAGAGGTTGTTTTACCGCAGCCAACATAAGGGAGTGTGTATGGGAGGTTATCTCACTTCTACGACACGAAGGGAGGGAGTGAGACGTTATTTCACCACAGCCAACACGAAGGGAGTGTGTATGGGGGGTGAGAGGTTATTTCACCGCGGTCAACATAAGACAATGTGTATGGGAGGTTATTTCACCGCTACAACACGAAAAGAGTGAGAGAGAGGTTATGTCACTGCTACAACACGAAGAGAATGAGTGAGAGGTTATTTCACTGGTACAACACGAAGAGAGAGAGAGAGAGAGGTTATTTAACTGCTACAACACGAAGAGAATGAGTGAGAGGTTATTTCACTGCTACAACACAAAGAGAGTGAGAGTGAGAGGTTATTTCACTGCTACAACACGAAGAGAATGAGTGAGAGTTATTTCACCGCGGTCAACACGAAGGGAGTGTGTATGGGAGGTTATTTCACCGTTACAACACGAAGAGAGTGAGTGAGAGGTTATTTCACCGCGGTCAACATGAAGGGAGTGTGCATGGCAGGTTATCTCACAGCAGCCAACATTTGGGATGCCCGGAAGCCGTGATGTAATCTTTTGGCGAGAAATCAGCGAACAAAAGGGGCCGAAATCGTGAAATGATCTGCTTGTGAGATGAAGTGATCTACCGAGGCAGATGAGTATTGTGATCCTGGGTTGGTTGATTTATTAATACGTCATGTTAGACAAGGGTTTCTGACCTCGGTTGCCCAAGGTTACACAACTTCAAGAAGTAAGTATAATAAGCAACGTGAAAGGGCCGAAAAACAGCAATACATGTGTGCTCCTGTCAGAGTCGGTGAAGAACGAGAATATTTATTAAACTGTTGTTTGTGTGTGTGTGGTTGTGGCTGTTGTGGGGCTGAAAACTCTCTCTCTCTCTCTCTCTCTCTCTCTCTCTCTCTCTCTCTCTCTCTCTCTCTCTCTCTCTCTCTCTCTCTCTCTCTCTCTCTCTCTCTCTCTCTCTCTCAGTCGGATTTACTCTGTTAAGGTCTTCCAGATCTAAATAATGATAACGCCTCAACAATTAACTACTTGCAGGTTGTTGTTGCTGTTGTTTTTTGTTTGTTTTGTTGTTGTTGTTGTTTTTTGGGGGGTCTACACTTGGACCTAAAATATGTATGTCCGTTATAATTATTATTACTCAGTGATACAATTCTGGATTAAATTTTGGACCTGCTGTGAAAACTGCAAAATTTCACTGGACTATAAGAGACGCCGCTGATCAGGAAGAGGTGATGTAACTTTCTTTTAAACTGAAGTGTAAGTACTGGCACCGGTTTCACCTCAGTCTTCGTGTACTTGGCCCATTTTCAACAAATACGAATCCGAATGGATTCTCAACCGGGCCCCATGACGTACTGATTTTAAAATAGATTACTTGACCAGTGTACGCGCTTGTTTGTCACGTGACAAGATTTGGACAGGTGGCGTCCCTTTGAAGTTTCCCATGTTAATGGGTGTGGCCCTTTCGGGAAAGTAGGTCAGATACTTTTGTGCGAAAATGGTCTAATTACACGAGGGTAAAGTTCAAACCCCTGCCATCATAACTATTTCAGTTTACAAAATAAAAGCACACAAAAGGTTAAATGAACGCGTTTTTTAAATAGACAACGCAAAACCTGCGCACAAACAACGAACAGACAGATAATACACACACAAAAATAGATAACTAGAAATGGAATATGATGCTTAGCTTTCACTTACTGAGAGTTAATTGTATATACTGAAAGCTAAGTATGTCAAATCTCATGTTGTTGTTGTTGTTGTATTGTTCTTTCTTTCTTTCTTTATTTTATTTTTGGAAGGGGGGTGGGGTCTGTTCGTTGCTTCAAAAGGGTGTTTTCATGGAAAATTTACCCTTGTTTTGTATTCTCTAATTAAAGAAGCTTTTTTATATATAACTTTTTAGGTGTTTTGATCCTGTTTCAAAACGTTGACAATCAACTTTGTTTCTGATTTGTTTTTCAGTGTTATTGGAAATATGCCACCTCTTTTTGACCAACATTTTCTTCGTCGGTAGTTTAAAAACCAAGAGACCTTAATTTCCGCATCTGCGGTTCCTTCCCTTGAGAAACACTGGCGAGTATCGATAACGAGGATGTTAATCTCTGTAGTGAAAGACACAAAAAGAATGTCTGTGTTCCACTACCTAAATTACACTTTATTGCAACGATCAATGCATCTCTGCAGTTGACCACTCTTTGCATCAGAACTTGAGTTTCACTGAACAGCTTAAGTGACAACTTAAATTCTTCTTCTCTCCTTTAAGAGCCGGGCCTACTTGGGCGTAATTGGCTCTGGTGGCGGTGGTCTTGGTTGTGGCTTGGGTGTCACTTAAAAAACAAAGGGTTAAAAGGGTTCAACTGAAATTAACTGGCTACCACATTTCGAGAACTGCTTCTGTGACACAGTTTCGTTGTTGTTGTTGTTTTCTTAACTAAAAAGGGGGGCGGGATTGAATCAGCGTCTCTAGTTATTTGTTTTCCTGAACTGAAAAGAGGAAGATATATTTTTCCCCATAGGATTCTGATGTCTACAGAGCCTCGCAAACTGTTCGTGGTCACGTTCTAACACCGTCCCCTCCGATCTCTTCAAAGCAAACTCTTTCCTTTCAAGTGTTCAGGTACACCACTTTCCCACATACACTCCAACTTGGACAGCAAGGGAGTCTTCGGCTTTGAACAAAGCTGTCATTAAAAAGGGCGCCAGCCCGTTTTATGACCGGTTCCCGCGTTGCTTCTTCTGCCTTGGTCACGTCGCTGACGTGTTTCCGCCCAACTCCGGCATCCGGGTCATTTGCTAAAGGGAGATAACCCCTGAGCCCATCTCGCCGGGAGTGAATAGACTTGTCTGTAGAATTATGCTAGAGTTATTTGTGCGCCATGGAGATCTTACTGCTTTTTAACGCGCGCTCCGACAGCCAAATGGGTTCCTAATCGCAGCGGAGGAGATAAATTTTGGCAATTTAGACCTCCAAGGTTTGGTGTTTAGTCTCCGATTGTGACAAAGATTAGGAACACGTGAAAAGTCTCACCGTCAGATTAGAGTGTCGAGTTTTTGAACAGGGTTTTGGAGAGGGTCAATATAATTATCTTGTCCAATATTTCAGTCATTTATTTTGATCAACTCTTGACTCGGGTTCTTGTGTGTATCTCGTTTTGAGCACAGAGAGTAAATTTAGACTGAAGGTCGACGATTCTTGTTTGTCCTAGAGAAAAACTCCCACCCATTCTCTGTCTGTCTGTCTGTCTGTCTGTCTGTCTCTGTCTGTCTGTCTGTCTCTCTCTCTCTCTCTCTCTCTCTCTCTCTCTCTCTCTCTCTCTCTCTCTCTCTCTCTCTCTCTCTCTCTCTCTCTCTCTCTCTCTCTCTCAATGAAGGAAGACGACAATCAAGACTAGATGCTAATAACGTAATGACGTAAACTCGGAAAAAAGTTTCATACTAAAAAATCTCGCCTTTTTTCTTCTTTTTTTCTTCTTCTTTTTTGAGCGGTCCACGAGGCTGCGTTAGCAATGTTATAATTTACTTTATTCGCTTTCACGTCCAGAGAGAACAGAGAACGCTAGCTGCATTTTATATGTGTGTGTGTGTGTGTGTGTGTGTGTGTGTGTGTGTGTGTGTGTGTGTGTGTGTGTGTGTGTGTGTGTGTGTGTGTTTGCATAGTCTTTGCCCGCTTTGTTAAAATTCGACGTTTGCAAGTCACGAAAACACGACCGTGAGTGGTGCCATTTTGTGTGCAACAGTCTATGTCAGTGACGTCATAAGCAAAGCCGGTTTGTGTGGGAGAAATATCAAATACGTCATGAACCAGCTTTTTGTACTTTTCATTGGCAAAGAGTGAACCAGTATGGCTTCACCCTAATGAGCTGAAAATCGAAAGTGAAAAAGTACTTCCTCAGTCAAATGTACTACAATGTACCTCTTAATTGACTACAATGTACAGTGAATGTACCTTTAAATTTACTACAATGTACCTCTGGTGGAGTTTATGTACCTCGTATTTACACGCATGCCACGTGAGAGTTACCTTAGGTGACTCAGGTCTTTGTTGTTGGGTTTGTGTTACGTATTTCGAGCGCTAATTAACTCCTTTGTGTGCTGATTCAAATTTACTACGTTCTGTGAGAATTTGGGGGCAGAAAATGCAGTTTAAATACTGTTAAAGTAGGAATAGATTAGGGAGTAAAACATAAAAAGGCTGAATGATATCCAAAAAAAAAAAAAAAGTGGTAACATGCCCACCCCGTGAAGGTGAGCCGGTGGGGACTCAGGGTGTTTGACCAACAGAGAGAAAACTGGGACACCGGGTACCGAAAACCAGTTTGACATCCACTTGTCCCATTCTCACTCAGTCCCTCCGCTAACTGGTTCAGAGGCTGCGTACATCTGTTGGGAAGGGGGTGAACGTTTCAGCGGGTGTAACAACTAGCTGTCAGTAAACCTCCGGTGATGGCCACACCGCCTTGTCAGTGGAGTTAGTTCTTGGCTTTGAACATCCCGTCAACCGCCCAAAAGAAAGAAAGAGTTCTGTCTCGATTCAAACGATTTTGGTTGTATTTGAGCTAGCGTAAGCAACATGGTCATTTATAAAACAAATGTCTGATATAATCTGAGTTGTTTGTAACAAACTTACTACTATTTGTTCACCAACAACAACAAAAACTGCTCGTTAGCTGACGGGTTTCTGGAACCTATGGCGTAACTAAGTACGGCAATGGTTGAAGGAAGGATGTCGTAAACCAGTGCTTGGAGTTTGCCGCACATGGTCAAATCAGGACGAGCTCGCAAAGAAAGGTAGGTAGTGTTGCTTAATGTCCTCAGATGTCAGTTGACATATTAGGGACAAGCTGAGACCAATGCCGAAGCATGGTTCAATATAGCTTTACGTCCACGGAAACCAGAAGGCTCGCAAAGAAAGCAAAGGTTGTGTATCTATAATCTTCGAAGAAAGGGCACAAAGAAAAAAGGTTAAACTTTTAAATAACTCCATTCTCGACAATAAGCCTGTCCCCAGAAATGTGTTTCGACGAGAGAGAAAATGAGAGTAAAAATATGTATTGCTACTTGACGGAGGAAGAAAGTACCCTTGTCGTGGTTGAAGTATTCTATGTGAATAGGCATTGCCAATGTTGCAGATATCTTGGTTTTAACGCCCAGTCTTTTGGATATAGTAACTGGATTTAAACGTCCTGCCAAGAACCCAGGGTCACCTCACAATGATCAAGCAAAAACACAAACTCTGAAGGTTTTAACAACAAAATACTTAGAGTGCGATAGAAGTTATCGTCAGGCAAATATGGAAAGATGTCATCACTCAAACAGCTTCCTAGAAAAAATAGCCAACATAAACATTAAGGTTTCTTTCAAGTCAGAAAACATACTTGTTATCTCTCTTTGAAAACATGCCTGTTATCTGTCTTTGGAAACATACCTGTTAGCTCTAAATGCATATGGAAGCCACAAACAGCATTGTGTGCATGATCTTCTCCCTGTATCTAACAGCCATAATTATATAGTTTGAGCAGTCGGATTAAAGAAAAAGAAAAGAGATTAATGTCAGGGGAGATGGATCAGAGAGCTATCCGCACGTGCACGTAACAACCACACATGATTTAAAATAGAAGAAAAAAATATTACTATGAGATAATTGTTATTTTGAAGAATGCAGGAGAGTGGGGGGAGGGGGGGTCACATAAAGGTGAATAGTAAGTGAATGGGGTCAGGGGTCACTCTCACGTTCGGACGCCTTCTTCTTCACTGTTGCTTTACGTCCACAGAAACCATAGGGCTTGTTGGGGACGGGGAGCACAGGACGGGGAGGCAAGGACGGCCACCTCGACTGTCACACAGTTTCTGAGTTCTGAGCAGTAGTTCTGTCTTTCATGGTGCTTTACGTCCACAGAAATCATAAGGACTATTAGGGACGGGGAACCCTGGACGGCTACCTCGACTTTCACACCGTTCCTGAGCTCTGAGCAGCCTATTCTTTTTTTCATGCTGCTTTACGTCAACAGAAACAATAAGATTATTAGGGACGGGGAACCCAGGACAGCCACCTCGACTTTCACACAGCCCTTGAGCTCTGTGCTGACGCCGCAACCCTTTACCCTTTACATGGTAGCCTGCACTGTACGTATTTGGTTGAAGTGTTGCTTTACGTCCACAGAAACCGTAGGTTATTAGGGATGGGAGCCCAGGACGTCCACCTCGACTTTTACACAGCTCCTGAGCTCTGTGCTGACGATGATGATGATGATGAAGTAGAGCTTCATGTCCTCGGATGTCGGTTGACATGTTAGGGACAAACTGTGACCAATGCCGAAGCACGGTTCAATGTTGCTTTACGTCCACAGAAACCGTAAGGTTCATTAGGACGGAAAGCCCAGGACGGCCACCTCGACTTTCACACAGGTCCTGAACTCTGATGTGCTGACGCCGCAACCCTTACCTTTTACATAGTAGCCTGCACTATGCGTATTACTCTCCCTGGTCTTGATATAGCCAGGGCAAACAACTGCGACTTTGACATCACCCCCCCCCCCCCCCCCCCCCTTCCCGCTCCTTAACCCCCTCCCCTTGATTAACCAGGACAAGTTTGTCCCCATGAAAAGTTAATTCACTCCCCGTGTTTGCTTCCTCTGGCACAGGACTGGCTGGGCCACTTCAGTCCCTTGTCCACTTCCTTCCAGCCTGCCTCGCCTCATTATACTCTTTGCTTTCCTCAAGTCCGCGCTGAATAAAGCAGGTTAGAGGTAGCGGTCATTCTAAGCGATGATTGGCTGAGAGGATCAGTGACCTCGACTTTGATTGATTGATTAAATGGCTGTCTGTGTTGTTGTTGTGGCAGAGATTTTGGTCTTAGGTTAGATGGAATGGGGGTTGGTGTGTGTGTGGTGTGAGGGGCGGGGGGGGGGGGGGGGGGTTGTGCGTGGAACTGGAAGAGGATTTATGTCACGAGTATCAGTGAAGGGGATTTTCACGGTCAAAGGTTAAGATGTTGCATGACCTCTTGTCAGGCAGTTGTTTTTTCTCTTATTTTCTCTGCCAGATGTTGCTTTTTGTCTGCTGAACAGTTTGTAAGTGTAATTGCTGAACACACGATTACAGCATGCGTGGCAACAAACTAGTTCATTCGTTCGGCGCTGTTAATCGAGTATGAATGAATCCTTCAAACTGAGGATGGGCAAGGGTGGTGCTGGGAGGGGGGAGAGATGAGGTATACCGGAAGTTGTTCCTTTTTCAGTCAATAATTTGTGCGGACCAGTGCAGTAGATAATTGTATCATTAGTTTTGTAACAGTTGTGTGGTAATGTATGTTGAAACATATTTTCCAGCCTCCTTACCTATCTACCTTTTACCTATCTGCCTACATCCCTGCTTGTCTGGCTACTTACTGCCTGACTGCCTGACTGACTGACTGATGGACTGATTGACAGATTGATTGACTGCCTTGACTGACTGACTGATTGATTGACTGCCTTACCGACTGACTGACTGACTTACTGACTGACTGATTGACTGACTGCCTGACTGCCTTACCGACTGATTGACTGCCTTACCGACTAACTGACTGCCTGACTGACTGACAGCCTTACCGACTGACTGTCTTACTGCCTGACTGCCTTACCGACTAACTGACTGACTTTCTGATTGACTGACTGATTGATTTACTGACTGACTGATTGACCGACTGTCTGATTGCCTGACTGACTGACCGCCTGCCGGACTGACTGACTGACTGACTGACTGACTGACTGGCTGACTTGCTTGCTTGCTTGCTTGCTTACTCACTTAGCCAGTTTGTCTCTCCAGAACAAAGTTAACGGCTGGCCGACGAACCTGTATAATTATTCGAACACCTGTTCTTAGATCTGTTTGTCTGAAGCATAGGTATTTCACCCAACCACACCTGTCACTCTTGCTATGGGAAAAAGAAAGAAAAAAACCGCGTGGAATGTCAGATGATAATAAAAATGGCAATGTAAGTAATTGCAGGCCCAGAACTGAAGGGAGAAAAGAAATGATTTGCTGACATTAAACGGCCATGACTCCATGCCCTGGGGAAATGTGGGACATTTCGCGAGCGCTTTTCGCCCTCTGAGGAAGGCTGGGGATTATATTTATGATTAGCGCATTAAAATACAGAATTAATGTGAAGCTTACGAATCGCCTGCCTTGCAGGCATGCACACACGCTGACCTTGCTACACTATAGGGTTGCCACAGAGGAAAGGAGGAATGGAGGTGTTCTGTTGGAGTATGAGACGTTGATATGTTGAAATGTCTTGCGTCCAACTATCCATAAATAAGAAAAGGTTAAAAAAAACAAAATGGACGGCGTTCTTTTTCAATCCAAGGTCCTCTAACTTGAACCACCTGCCACTAGCCATCAGATATGCTAATTCCGTCCGTTCCTTCAAGTCTTCACTCAAAACCTGTGTTTTCTTGGCTTTTAGTAGTTCTTCCCACAAACCCTTCACGTCTTCCGATCCATTTCTTTGACCTCTATGTCTGATGTATTTGTGAGTGCCGATGTGTATGTGTGTGTGTGTGTGTGTGTGTGTGTGTGTGTGTGCGTGCGCGCGCGCGCGCGTGCGCGTGAGTGTGTGTTTGTGTGTGTGCATGTGTGTGCGTGCGTGTGTGTGTGTGTGTGTGTGTATGTATGTATGTATGTATGTGTAGCTGTGTGTGCATCCGCGCGCATGTGTGTGCGTGCGTGCGTGCGTGCGTGCGTGCGTGCGTGTGTGTATGTGTGTGTGTGTGTGTGTGTGTGTGTGTGTGTGTGTTCGCGCGTGCGTGCGCGCGCGTGTTTTTTCAAACAACCAACGGCTACTTCACATGGAAGCAATGAGAGAAATAGGGAATGGGGGGGGGTGTAATTGAGAGAGAGAGAGAGAGAGAGAGAGAGAGAGAGAGAGAGAGAGAATGGACAGGAAGAGAGAGAAAAATGAGGAGAGGTGGGGGGGGTGGGGGGGCTGAAAGGTGGGACGGAGAAAGGGAGAAAACCCGGCAACTGAAGTCGATTCACCGAAGCGTGCCCCTCTTAATGGACAGTACCAATACAGTGCCACGTCCGTGGACCCAGGTCCCGGACAGCAGCCAGGTGTTTGAACAGTTTAGCGGGCAGCTCAATGATCGCTGGACTCTCGCAAGTCCGCCCTTGTTCCGGCCCCAGAAGGAGCTCCGAGAGGCTACAAATATTTGATCTCCTGCCCGTCCACACGCGCTGTGGAACCCAGAGGGGACGTGGAGAAAGAAACAGTGTAACAATACATCCGCCCGGCTACATGCAACAATCAGAAAGTTTAAACGACGACCTGTAGTCTGTGTGGTCAGCCTTCCTCGCCACTGATCAAGCCTGCGTCGTTTGATATCAAAAGGTCGTGGGGAGAAGCGGTCTGAACTTACGTGAGGAGAGCTTTTCCCGCCTTTCTCATGTTCCTTCCTCTCTTTGACCCCTTCACAGCCCCGGCCTGTAAAATTTCCGGGCTTAAAGATGCACGGACGCGCCTGCAAACAGTGTATTTTCAGTCCGATTACACAGCTGCTTTCAATGCTGTGCCGTGTGTTTTGATGAAGATCGTTTCACACGCCAGTGCGAAAAGAAAAAGAAAAGACAAAAAGGCTCAAGGGTTTCAAATTTCGCACTGTTATTGGTCGTTTTTAAGTGACACTACGGCAGTGAAGGGGTTAACCTCAATGCTCGCTTCTCTCTCTTCCGCCCCATCCCCCACCCCGTCCCACGCTTCTCCCAAGCCTGTTCTGTGCCCCCTCCCTCCCTTCTCTGCTTGCCCCCTACCCTCACCCCAACCCCCTTTGTTTACCCCCAGCTTACCTTTTGGCAGGAGCGCACCTGTGGGGTTGCGGAAACAGGGAAGGATAATCACGGGAGCAAACACCACCAGTCGACTCTTCAATTATGGAGGTGGGGAGGGCGAGCGGTGTCCGCAAACACCGGGGGCAGCTTTTGCGTCGGCAGCGGGCAGCCGGCACCGGTAGTTTGAGTGTCGCTTTACGTCCACAGAAACCGTTGGCTTATTAGGGACGGGGAGCCCAGGACGTCCACCGCGACTTTCACACAGCTCCTGAGCTCTGACATCGGCTGTGAGTGTGCCGTCATTTTTTTTTTTTTTTTAATCAGTTCCCGGACATTTCCATGACAATGGCCGGGTGGTCACGCTGGGCCTTGCCTTGTTGGCGCGCGCGTTGTTGGGTCCTGCTTGCAGAGGTGGTGCGTGCGGAGTTGCGGCGCTGGTGATGTTGGCGGCGGGCCGGTTGCCTGCGTGCATGGACGGTTGGTTGGTTTGTGACATGCGCCTGGAAGGCTAACCGAGACTGGCCCTGGGTTTGCACTTCACGGGGTGGCAGATTTGCACAGTCTAAGTGCACCCGCCATTTGGCTGCGTAGACTTTTCAAAATTCGAGCTGGGTAACGCAGCGAATTGCATACTCAGTGTCACGGAGCCAGTGCTGCACGTTGACACAGACTGAAACTATAACACCTGTTGCATCGTGAAACGAATACCTTATGTGTCCTTCGCCTGGATTTCTCTCCCATCCGCCCCCCCCCCATCCGCCCCCTTCCGCCCCCCCCCCCCCCCCTTCGCCCCCCCCCCCCCCCCGGTCCCTCCTGCGCCAGGGCTGCAAGTTTACACAGACTGAAACCGAAACACCTGACGCATCCTGAAACTAGAACAACTTTATGTGTCCTTCACCTAGATTGTACTTAACCCCCCTCCACCCCCCCCCCCCACCCACACCCACACACATCCACACCCCCTCCCCCCCACTCCGTTCCAGTCTACTGAATATCGTAGATCCACTTCTGTGTTTGCTCATGTCAGCTTCTTGAGGAAGTACGTGTTTGCGAACACATTAGGTGTGATGACTAGCAGGGGTATGGCAGGCACCCGCTCCACTCTCGGTTTTGTTTCGACCCTGTCAGGCGGTGTCAAGAGCTGTGGTCTGAAAACTTCAGAGAAATCCAAAGAGCTGTTAAAGAGCCGATGAAAAGCGACACGATCTTTATCTGGCAGACAACGAGCTAGAAAGAGTGCGTAGATAGACCGTGTCGAAAGCAAAAGCAAGTACGGCCGCACTGAGTTTCTTTAGTTTTGTAATGATAGTTCACTAGAGGCAGAATGGGGCTTGGAGCATTTGTGGAAAATCCACAAACAAAGGGAGGTGATAGCGCTAAGTTGACGTCACATGTCTTTCAGTCAGGGACACGAGAGGATTGAACCGCCTGCGATAACTAGATCTACACATGCATCACATGGCATTCGAGTAAACACAAGTTAGATCAAATCAGTGAACCTCACGTCCTCGTCATTACATATCTGAAAAATAACACATCACTCATCTAACCATCGCATTGCATAATTAAAAGTCGTGCAATGATCTAGCATCCTTCATCTAACCATTTGAAATCGTGCAGTGATCTAGCATCCTTCATCTAACCATCGCACTGCGTATTTAAAAATCTTGCAGTGATCTAGCATCCTTCATCTAACCTGCGCTGCATATTTGAAAATCGTGCAATGATCTGGTTTTACTCCAAGGTTCATTTGCGTTGTACGGGCGAATATACAAGTAACCAGCAGGTCCACCTTCTGTGTTTCAGACCAGCGATGACCTAAGCACGTGTCCCAGTCACGACCCAGCCTGTCAGGACTCCACCATGACATCCATCCTACGTTCAAAGACTTTGTCCACTCCTCTCTACCCCCTTCCCTTCCTCCTCCCTCGTCTCGTCCTCGTCGGCCTGGCACTCTTGCCTTCCTCGCTGGCTCAAGATGTAGAGTACATCATCTCCGAGGAGCAGCAGCCTCTGACCTTCGTGGGCAACGTGGCGAGAGACATCAACCTTCAGGCTCAGCTGCCGTCGTCCATCTTCGACAGCCTTCAGTACAGCGTGCTGGCCGGCTCCAGCTCCTACGGGAACCTCTTCTCCGTGGAGCAGGATACGGGGGACCTGTACACGTCGCGGCGCCTGGACCGCGAGACGCTGTGCCGCTTCACCGTGCAGTGCCGGCTGGACTTCAAGGTGGGCGCCGTCTCCGGCAGCTACTTCAAGAACATCCGCGTACGGGTCGTGCTCAACGACGTCAACGACAACGCGCCCAGGTTCAACCGGTCGTCTCTGGCTCTGGTCATCTCCGAGTCCGTCACCATCGGCGCGTCCTTCTCGCTAGAGGGCGCCGTGGACGACGACACAGGGGAGGGCAACTCTGTGCAGACCTACATCATCGTCCCCAGCAACGGCCCTTTCGACGTGTCCTTCACGCAGAAGCTGGACAGGACCTCGGACGTCACGCTGGTGGTCAAGCAACAGCTGGACCGCGAGGCGAAGAGCTCCTACTCCCTCAAACTCGTCGCCTCGGACGGAGGGGTCCCGGTGAGGACGGCGGAGATGACGTTGGAGATCACCGTCACGGACATCAACGACAACGCCCCGGTCTTCTCCCAGCCTTCCTACAGCGTCACCATCGGCGAGAACGTGCAGCCTGGCGAGAACATCCTCACCGTCTCCGCCACGGACGACGACGAGGGCGTCAACGCCGAGGTGATCTACCGCCTGAGCGCTCACCAGGACAGCAGTGTGGCGGCGCTGTTTCGCGTGGGCGAGGTCAGCGGGGAGCTGTCGCTGCTGCAGCTGCCGGCCAGCGGGGGGTACTCGCTGATCGTGGAGGCGGTGGACGGGGGGTCTCCGCCCAAGGAGACGCAGGTGGTGGCGGAGGTGAAGGTGATTGACACCACCAACAACCCGCCGGTCATCGTCGTGACGCTGCTCAGCGCTGCCGTGTCGGAGGGCGCCAGACTCAAGTCCCCGGTGGCTCACGTGTCCGTGGAGGACCCGGACTCCGGCAGTAATGGACTGGTGAGGGTTGTCTGTCTGTCTGTCTGTCTGTCTGTCTGTCTGTCTGTCTGCCAGCCTGCCTGCCTTCCTGTCTGTCTGCGTGCCTTCCTGTCTGTCTGCCGGTCTGTCTGCCAGTCTGTCTGCCTGTCTGTCTGCCTGTCTGTCTGTCTGTCTGTCTGCCTGCCTGCCTCTCTGTCTGCCTGTCTGTCTGTCTGCCTGCCTGCCTGTCTGTCGGTCTCTCTCCTGCTCTCTTCTCTCTTCTTCTCTCTCTCTCTCTCTCTCTCTCTGTCTCTCTCTCTCTCTCTCTCTCTCTCTCTCTCTCTCTCTCTCTCTCTTTTGTAAGTTTGTTCTTCTTTGTGTTACTTTTCTGTTCTTCTCTCATTTTCTTAGTAAAGTGCTTTTTCTTCTTCTTCTTCTTCTTCTTCTTCTTCTTCTTCTGCTCTCTCTCTCTCTCTCTCTCTCTCTCTCTCTCTCTCTCTCTCTCTCTCTCTCTCTCTCTCTCTCTCTCTCTCTCTCTCTTTGTCATAAGTTTTTGTTGCTTTGTTTTGTTCGTTTGCTCTTCCTTCCATTCTTCCTTTCTTTCTTTCCTTCTTTCATCTTTCTTGCAGCGGATGTGTAGCGTAGCCCACCGGAGCAATTAGTTTGAATGGAATAAACCAGAGTTCAGGAGCTGTGTGAAAGTCGAGGTGGCCATCCTGGGCTTTCCGTCCTAATGTGCCTAGAGGTTTCTGTGGACGTAAAGCAACACTGAACCGTGCTTCGGCATGGGTCACAATTTGTCCCTAATATGTCAACCGACATCCGAGGACATGAAGCTGTACCTCATCGTCAATGAAATAAATTGATACCTAAGCGAATATCGCAGACGAATCGAGCACGACAAGACTGCTGTAGTAACGACAAGCCTTAACTTCTGTTCTGTTTCCAGGTGAACTGCTTCAGCCAGAGCGCCTACTTCGACCTTCGGAGCCTGGAGGCGCCGGACATGATGGTGGAGCTGGCGCGCTCACTGGACCGTGAAGACTCGCCCTCCTACCAGGTCACGCTCTTCTGCCAAGACAACGGTTCGCCACGCCTCAACGCCACCGCAACCTTCACCGTGGACGTGCAGGACGTCAACGACAACCCGCCCGTCTTCCGCGAGGTCGACGTCACCATCAGCTTCCCCGAGGGCGACCGGGTGGGCGAGATCGTCTACACCGTCACGGCTACAGACCGCGACTTGGGCCAGAACGCCGAGGTGTCCTACCAGCTGCTGAACGTCGAGCGGGACAAGGAGTTCTACGTGCTGGGACCTTCCGGCTCCATCGTGGTGGCCCGAGAGCTGGACAGGGAGGCGGAGGACCAGTACGTCCTCCACGTGCTGGCGGTGGACGGGGGCACGCCTCAGTACTCCGCCACCGCCACGGTCACCATCCAGGTGGAGGACCTCAACGACGAGGTGCCCGTCTTCACCCGCGACGAGTACGTGTTCTACATCAAGGAGAACGAGCCCGCGGGGTCCCTCGTGGGCGTCTTCAACGCCACGGACCCGGACCTGGGCGAGGGCGGGAAGGTGTCGTTCTTCCTCAGCAGCTCGCAGCCTCGGGCCAGGTCCTCTTTCCTGCTCTATCCCAACGGCACTCTCGTCACCAAGGCCACGCTGGACAGAGAGTCCAGCCCGGAGATCGTCTTCGACGTCATGGCGACGGACGGAGGCTCCCCGCGGCTGAGCAGCTCCCGCGAGGTGACGGTGGTGCTGCAGGACGTCAACGACAACAAGCCGGTGTTCTTCTTTCCCGGCGTCAGCAACCACAGCCTCACGCTGCTCATCCCCGTCAAGCAGGACGCCCACCTCTTCCAGCTGAGTGTCCAGGACGCGGATGAGGGTCGCAACAGCGCGTTGTCCTACTCCTTGGCCTCCGCCAACCTCACGACCATGTTCTCCGTGGACGCGTGGACCGGAGACGTCTGGGCCAGGAAGGCTCTGACCGAGGACCACCTCGGGGTCTACAACCTCACATTCCGGGCCACGGACGGCGGAGACTCTCCTCTGTCCAGCGTCGGGAGCTTGTTCCTGACGATCAAGCTCAACCCGGACTCCCAGCCCATCAAGGCCGGCGACAACAACGCCGTCATCGCCATCAGCATCGTCTGCGCCACCGTGTTCATCGCCGTCGTCATCATCATCGTCGTGTACCTCGTCAGGAGGAGAGACAAAGGGAAGGGGCTGCAGTACGTGAACAAGGTCAACAACAACAACAACAACAACGAGAAGCTCAAGACGTCCAGCTCGGACCCATACATTGAGAGGCAGAACACTCCCAGCATGTTCTTTACGTCATCCAGCGGTAACCAGATGGACAGAACTGTTTCTCCCAAGCTCACCATCGGATTCCCGCAGGAGGTGAGTTGACGATGAAATGGAGGAGTATTTTCTTTTGATTTGTGTGTGTGCGTTCGTGCGTGCGTTCGTGTGTGTGTGTGAGAGAGAGAGAGAGAGGGGGAGAGAGAGAGAGAGAGAGAGAGAGAGAGAGAGAAAGAGAGAGATGTTGTTTATGCTGACGAAGACTTCTGTCGAAACGTCGTAGTGTGTGTGTGTGTGTGTGGTGTGTGTGTGTGTGTGTGTGTGTGTGTGTGTGTGTGTGTGTGTGTGTGTTTGTGTATCCGTGTCCTGTCTTCTATTGGTGGGTACTTTTGCCTTGTTCTTTACCGCTAACTGCAGACTTATCAGGGGAGAGGGGGGAAGGGGTCTTGTAAGCTGGTAATAGCTCTGGATTCTCAGCAAAGGGGACCGTATACAGGCACGGTCATTAACACGCACACACACATACAGGCACAGTCATTAACACGCACACACACATACAGGCACAGTCATTAACACGCACGCACACATACAGGCACAGTCATTAACACGCACGCACACATACAGGCACAGTCATTAACACGCACACACACATACAGGCACAGTCATTAACACGCACGCACACATACAGGGACAGTCATTAACACGCACTCACACACACACACACACACACACACACACACACACACACACACACACACACACACACACACACACACAAAGAACTGCGGAGTGCAGTTTGTTTAAACTAAACCAACGAATATTTAGAGAACGTACTCACACAGGTAACACTGAAATAAGCGTACTGCTTTTGTGTTTCCTGTACTTATTTGTTGAGCTTATGATTACGATGAATGAATAAATTTTGTTTAAACCAACGTGCTCACGTCGCTAGAAGCTGAAACGTTGACAGAAACAACGGCACCTAGGCTATCGTCCGTTGCCGCAGTTGAAGCCTATTGGAGTATGAACCAGCGTGTGATTAGGAGTCTGTCAATTTCTTCCAGTCAGCAGCGGAGCAGGTGTTTGCCTGGTGGCTGCGATTACACTGGATCATGAATATTCAATCCCCTAAATAGTCCGTGTCGATTGCGGTGATATGGATGATGTTGTTCTTGCTGCTGTTGCTGAGGCTGCCGCTGTACTTCTCCTGTTTGTTTTCTTGCGAAATGTGTTTCTTTTGTTAGCGTTCTTCAGCTAAAACACTGAGGTTCACCTAGTGTTGGGTGAGACGGTAGCGTGTGCAGCCGTTTCCCCACATCTTACAAACTGCAAACATACAAATGCAATGTAAAAGGTTAGAGACAGACAGACAGACAGACAGACAGACAGACAGACAGACAGACAGGCAGGCAGGCAGACAGACAGACAGAGAGGGAGAGACAGAGACAGAGAGACAGACAGACACAGAGACAGACAGACTGACAGACAGACAGACACACAGAGAGAGATGTAATAACCGTAACCGACAAGTGATAGCTATTTACGTCCCATCTAGTTATGACCCTCTTGCACGTGGCTAAATTTGTCCCAGAATCCACCCTGAGCAGCAGCTGCAGCTACGTGACGTTATCCAAAGATTATCGCACACTTGCCACAGAGTCAGAGGATCGTTCACAATACCAGCTCTGCACCTTCCCGTCTTGCACAAAATCCAACCGGCAGTCAATTCCTCCGTGACTCGGGTCACACGAAAACCGTTTCACCCAACGAAAGGTCACACTGCCCTTGTATCTTCAACCTTCAACAATTATTGCTTGGCATAATAAACATGAGCTAAGCGTGTATATACCCCCCCCCCCCCCCCCAGATCACCGGCTTATTTGCGGCGATATTACCCTCCAGGTGATCGGTATCATTTATCAGCTTTACTGTCCACTGCATTGACGCGACGCTGGTCGCCGGATTCGTATGACGCAGGCCGGAATTAGGTCAAGATAAAGAGGGGACGCTACTCTAGGGACTCGTGCGATCCGTCTTGAGGAGGCTGTGGTCTTGCCGGTCAATATGGTGATGTCAGAGCCCACTGGCCTAGTGCGTCTTCTTGTCGTCGACTCACTCCTCGTGTCGGATTTTGTGTGTTTGGTTTTGTCGTGGCGGTGTTGGGTTAGGCGGAGAGTGGGTCCTTGTGAGCCGTGCTGGGCCGGGCCTGCATAATCACAGAGCATGGTTTTTGTTTTCAATTAGTCACTTCCCGCGTCAATCGATTCTCGATGTCTGCCTTCCTGTCTGTTTGTCGGTCTCTCTCTCTCTCTCTCTCTCTCTCTCTCTCTCTCTCTCTCTCTCTCTCTCTCTCTCTCTCTCTCTCTCTCTCTCTCTCTCTCTCTCTCTCTCTCTCTCTCTCTCTCTCTCTCTCTCACGAGTGAGACTCGTGTCTAGCTGAGCCTGCTACACAAGCCATTGTCCCCTTACGCAAGGGAGGCAATCAGGTGCAGCTTTGCTCGGATTGTCGTCCCTGCCTGCCACATACTGTGCTTGAGGTATTGATCTGCACTATGGCGGATGTCGTGTCGGCCCACTTCGTGTTGTGGACGTGGTGCTTTATGTCCACAGAAACCATATGGCTTATTAGGGACGGAAAATGCTTCGTGTCTTCCAGTTGACGAGGGTCGTCTGGAGACCCGTACCTGTCCGGACAAGGAGTCTGCGCTGGCCGTTTCTCTGACACGATGTGTCCAAGCTGCAATTTCCGCTCTGACGTTGTCCCGAAACGGACGGGGCACGCATGTCGAGCAGTGACGTTGTCCCAAAGAGTACACACTGTGTCAACACAGTCGTGTAGCCCACAGCCGCTCTGGCTGTTAACCCCTACTGTCGTGTAGGCTAGCCCTTACAGCCGTGTAGCCAACAACCGCTCTGGCCTCTAGCCTTTACAGCGGTGTGGCCAACAAACACCCTGGCCTCTAGCCCTTACAGCCATGTAGCGCTAGCCCTTAGAGTCGTGTAGCCCACAACCGCCCTGGCCTCTAGCCCTCCTTACAGCCGTGTAGCCCACAATCGCCCTGGCCTCTAGCCCCCCTTACAGCCGTGTAGCGCTAGCCCTTCCAGCCGTGTAGCCCACAGCCGCTCTGGCCGCTAGCACTTACAACCGTGTAGCGCTAGCCCTTACAGTCGTGTAGCTCTAGCCCCTACAGCCGTGTAGCCTACAGCCGCCCTGGCCGCTTGCCCTTACAGCCGTGTAGCGCTAGCCTTTACAGCCGTGTAGCCCACAGCCGCTCTGGCTACTAACCCTTACTGTCGTGTAGTTCTAGCCCTTACAGCCGTGTAGCCAACAGCCGAGTAGCCCACAGCCGCTCTGGCTACTAACCCTTACTGTCGTGTAGTTCTAGCCCTTACAGCCGTGTAGCCAACAGCCTTTACAGCCGTGTAGCCCACAGCCGCTCGGGCCGCTAACCCTTACATCGGTGTAACGCTAGTCTTTACAGCCGTCTGGCCAACAGCCGCCCTGGCCGCTAGCCCTACGCAGAAACACTACAGCACCCAGTGTACATAGTGTCGCTGCCCTCAGTGAGAGCACTCCAGCCTGGTTAATGGGGTCTAACGGCGCTGCCCCGCCTCCGTAATGCACGTTTGATGGCCGTGCTGTTTGTTGTGTGAGACAGAGAAACAGGGAGAGGGGCGGGGCGGGATTCTTCAGTCAACTCCGGCTGCTTGGGTTACTGCTGTGGTTTATGTGTTTGGATACTGCTGCGGTCGTTAGAACCTTGTGTGTGTATGTGGGAGAGTATTGTGAGGGCGCGTGGATGTGCTCGTATTCGTCTGTCTGTCTACCTGCCTGCCTGCCTGTCTGTCTGTCTGTGTGAGACTGAAGGAACGAACGACCGAACGAAGTGTCTTCAGTGTTTACGAGGGTAATGGAATAAGTAACAGTCAATGCAAATGTTTTGTACATCCCGCCCTAGTCCCCAGAGAGAGAGAGAGAGAGAGAGGGTATAGCCATTAACTGGGTTTTAACGTCCAGTCCACCGCACATAGGGACGAACAAATAGCCATGAAGCCAGCACACGTTCGCATGTACGTACAGGCATGTATCTACAAACTATTCCTAAGTCAGATCTACAAACTCAGTCCAAACTAGAGCTGGTGCTGCTGGTGGTGTGATGATTGCCAAGTTGTAGGACGTTTGGCGAAAATCCGTGGGAAAGCTGTGATCGCAGTGCATAGTGGGGTAGTAATGATGATAATAATGGAGATTTTTATATCGCGTCTAATGATGATAATGATGGAGATTTGTATATCGCGTCTAATGATGATAATAATGGAGATTTGTATATCGCGTCATGTTCCACGAGAAATCACGACTCGTGTGTAAATGGCTATCCATGCATATTAAAGAAGATAACATTATCTTCTTTAATATGCATGTGTTCTTTAATATTCTTCTTTAATATGTTAATATTCTTTAACATTGTGCCATGACCACAACATAATTGCCCCTTGTGGGATGATTAAAGTTTTTGAATTGAATTATAAGTGCAATATGCAGAGAGGGAAGCGGGACGGGCGTGGGAGTGTAGGTGTGGGACAAGCTACAACACCAACGCAAGCAGCATCCAATTGGCTATTGGGGTTGTGTGGATGCTGTAAAGAGAGAGAGACACAGAGAGAGAGAGAGAGAGAGAGAGAGAGAGAGAGACAGAGACAGAGACAGAGTCAGAGACAGAGAGAGACAGAAAGAGAAAGGGAGAGAGAGTACCTAATTACGCTAGAGTGCCGCCGAACAGCAAAAATTGCCACCAAAGTGCTACTGCTGGTTAGCATTCCATTGACGAACAAACATCTGCAAGGTAGGTTAGGTTAATATTTCACCTGCAAGGTAGGCACGTTTCCCACACTTCCCCTTGCCTGCGACTCTTTCCGTCGGCCTTGTGAGCATCTGGGGTCTGTACGCCATGCTAAAAGCGAGACACACACAAGAACACGTGACTGTCAGGGGCCGTCACTCTGGTGTGTACCACGACCAGGTGCTTAATTAGAATGACTAAGTTCCAGCCAGCCACCCCGTTGGTTGAAACCGCTTCAGTTGTCAAACACGTGTATTTGTTCACGCCATTGTCACTGATGCTGTAGCACTGAACGGAGGCGTGTGTGCCTCTGTCCTGATTTCCTTGCCTCCGTCCTTGCCACGTGGCAAGTTTTCAATGGGCAGTTTGAAAGAAGAAAGGCTGATTGAGTTACAGAGCCACGACATGCTCCACCCCATCCCACCACAATACATACCATCAGACCACACAAGACACACCATCAGACCACAGCACAATACACTCCATCAGACCACACAACACACACCATCAGACCACACCACAATACACACCATCAGACCACACAACACACACCATCAGACCACATCACAATGCACACCATTAGACCACACAATACACACCATCAGACCACACCACAATACACACCCATCAGACCATACAACACACACCATCAGACCACACCACAATACACACCATCAGACCACACCACAATACACACCATCAGACCACACAACACACACCATCAGCACACAATACACCTCGACACACACCACCCTCAGACCACACAATACACACCATCAGACCACACAACACACACCATCAAACCACACAATACACACCATCAGACCACACAATACACATTCAGACCACACAACACACACCATCAGACCACACAACGCACACCATCAGACCACACAACACACACCATCAGACCACACAACACACAACATCGACCACACAATGCACACCATCAGACCACACAACACACACCATCAGACCACACAACACACACCATCAGACCACACCACAATACACACCATCAGACCACACAACGCACACCTTCAGACCACAGCACAACACCACAACACATACCATCAGACCACTCCACCATACCACACACACACACACACACACACACACACACACACACACACACACACACACACACACACACACACACACACACACACACCATCAGAGCACACAACACATACCATTAGACCACTCCACAGCACACACTTTCAGAGCACAACACACCATCAGACCACAACACCACACCACAACACCCAAAGAGACCACAACACCACACCACAACACACCATGAGACCACAACACCACACCACAACACACCATGAGACCACAACACCACACCACAACACACCACGACACACAGCTATATATTTCAACGTTCGCCACTTTTCTCTCCGTCCCTGATAAGCCTTATGGTCTCTGTGGACGTTAAGCACCATATCTACTGACTGTTACTTTTCATCTCTGTCTACCTCAGCCCCCTCATTTCGGAAGTAGGACGTCGGAGAGCAGCCCTCCGTGGGAGCCGGACCCCCTGGAGGGCGTGGAGAAGGACCTGGTGGACGGGGGACGACCTGCAGACCCTCAACAGGGTCACCTCCCTCCGTCTCCAGCAGGCCTTCGAGCACATCTCCAGCATCAAGTCCCAGCTCATCACCGGCAGCGATACGGGCAAGGTGCGCTGATGTTGTTGTTTTTTGTTTTGTTTTGTTTGTTTTTCTCTCTTTTTTTCTCTTTTTTTTTCCCTTTCTTTTCTTCTCGTTGTTTAGTGAAGCGTTCGTTCCGCGCCCCTGTTCCACTGCGCGAAGAGCATGTCGCTGTGATAACGTTGGTATTTATCATAGCATTTGATCTGTCTGTCTGTCTGTCTGTCTGTCTGTCTGTCTGTCTGTCTGTCTGTCTGTCTGTCTCTCTCTCTCTCTCTCTCTTCTCTCTCTCTCTCTCTCTCTCTCTCTCTCTCTCTCTCTCTCTCTCTCTCTCTCTCTCTCTCTCTCTCTCTCTCTCTCTCTCTCACACACACACACACACACACACACACACACACACTACATACATCAAGCCAGGAAGTCTTGCCTGATCAATCATCTGAATTGTCGGGTGTGTTTGTGTGTGTGTGTGTGTTGTGGTGTGTGTGTGTGTGTGTGTGTGTGTGTGTGTGTGTGTGTGTGTGTGTGTGTGTTATGTGTGTGTGTGTGTGTGTGTCTGTGTGTGTCTGTGTGTGTTGTGTGCTGTGTGTGTGTCTGTGTGTGTCTGTGTGTGTGTGTGTTTGTGTGTGTGTGTGTGTGTGTGTGTGTGTGTGTGTGTGTGTGTGTGTGTGTGTGTGTGTGTGTTGTGTGTGTGTGTGTCTGTGTGTGTGTGTGTGTGTGTGTGTGTGTGTGTGTGTGTGTGTGTGTCTCTGTGTGTGTGTGTGTGTGTGTGTCTCTGTGTGTGTATGTGTGTCTGTGTGTGTCCCACAGCCGTACGAGTGGCGGGAGATCCACGTGCCGGGACGACCCGAAGACTTCAACACCAACAGCCTCAGCTCCCGCGGCACCGCGAACGGAGACAGCGGCCTGGGCCACGAGGACGACGGCGTCTTCCTCAACAACCACTCCCACCCGCAGCACCACCACAACCACAATCACCACCACCACAACCCACACAACCACCACCACCACCATCACCACAGCAACCACCCTCGGAAGCCTGGCACGACGAGGTCACTGTCTCAGCCGGCTTCAGACAATAGCCATGACAGTTCCCAGCAGTCCTGTTCCTCCTTGCCCAACCTCTATCTCAAACCCGGAAGTGACATTCTCGTCTTCCGGCCCACCAGCGCCACCTCGTGCGAGTCCAGCCCCAGCATGGACGATAACTGCACCACCACTTCCGGTTCTTACAGCATCACCTACGAGGATCCGCCCGGGGGTGGGGGTGGGGGCGGTGGTGGTGTAGGTGGTATCGGCGGGGGTGGGGTGGGTGACTTTAATCACGTGCACGATGTGTATGTGTGACGTCACATGACGTGCTGTGATGCGATGTGATATTAAATGACGGTGACGTGAATCAGTGGGCAGTGAAAATAAAAGTGGCTTCTATCTTCTTCTTTTTTCGGCAGAATTTTCTGCAGTCCCGAGTGCTTGCTAGAATAGAAGAGCTGAAATCTCGACATTAGTTCAGCGCCTCCTCCTCCTATCTTCTCTTGAAAAGTTGAACGCTTCGAGTGTGGTGCAAGGGAGGCAACTCTAGAGACTCGATCGCCTGCGCTCATTTCGGTGTAACTTACTCAACAGCCGCTGTCACAAGAACCGCTTTTCCCATTGTTGTACAAAAAGAATATCACCTTTTGTTGTTTGTGTGTTGTTGTTGTTGTTTTTTCAATACGAGTTCACGGTTCGAATGTCCTATTTCAATGTTTGCTCGGGCCTTGGTGCGGTTAGAGCTTGGGTCGGCTGTATGTTCACACAGCTCTCCTTTCAATGTTGCTTCACGTCCACAGAGACCGTAGGGACTATTAGGGACGGGGGCCGACCAGGATGTCCACATCTTCTGTCGCGCAGCTCCTGAGCTCTGAGCACACAGCTGTATGTTCCAACAGCTGTATAGCCCCACCACAGTTCTCCGTTCCCACAGCTTTGGGACTACGGTCATGGTTGGTGAGAACACAGAGCATGGACACTTCACCACTGCAGCTGAACAAAAAGCCGTGTGAAAAGTAAAGAAACCTTTCGACGGTTAGGCCCACTGTCTTAGTTTACACGCCACCGCACAGAACGACACGTCTACTCCACACGCTGATCAAAATCCGTCTATTTCACCACACGGGATAACTTTTCATCGCCAACCTCCGCCACACTGCTCCTGGCTGCTACACCCACTGTGTAGGCACTGCTACTGAGGCAAGCGAAAATACGGTTACGTGGCCTGTCAGTATCAGGCCGTTTCTCCGGAACAGTGGGTTTATTTGAGGAGTCCTGTGGCGCCAGCTAATATCGGAAAGAGCCCAAAGCGATGTGGATCCGGAGACGGTGATTTGATGGCCTACGTCGTGAGCCGGGGAGAAGCGGGTGCTCAGAGTTCTGTCCCTTACATATGCATAAGGCTGACGGAGTTATTTCCCTTCAACTGAACCCTGTGAATTATACCGCACTCAGCTTCATGAATCTGTTTGATACTACAGGAGAAAATAAACGGTTAGAGCCTTATCCAGGGCGTAGGCCGGTGTCGTCAATGTGCTCTTGTTGATTGATTTACGCCGACAATCCGGAGACCGTTTTGTTCGGCAACGATGGACTGGAAATCTTTGTTAATGTCTGTTCTGTCATCGCAGTCAACGAAATTCATTGCCAGCGCTCTCTCTCTCTCTCTCTCTCTCTCTCTCTCTCTCTCTCTCTCTCTCTCTCTCTCTCTCTCTCTCTCTCTCTCTCTCTCTCTCTCTCCTCTGGGCATGTATTTAATTGTCAGTCCTTACTGCCTTTGCCATACCGTCCACAGACATTCAGAGAGTACCGATCAAGGTTCTATGTTGCTTTACGTCCACAGAGACCATAAGGACTATTAGGAACGGGGAGCCCAGGACGGCCGCCTCGACTTTCACACACAGCTCTTGAGCTCTGTGAGAATGCCGAATAGGAAAGCTCGATCTAGACTACTGTGTGTGTAAAATATATTGGTGGCCTTCGTCAAGGTCGGGAGAATCCACCGTCTGAATCAGACAGGTGGCAGGTTACAGCTAAACACGCATACACCTTACGTATGTGGCTTTGCATGAAGTGACATGGAGCATGTTTGTATGGTGTACACAGGACTTGCGCCGAGACGGCTGCAGTTTCATGTGGCACCAGCCATGCCAGCGCTGTAAGTACACCACTTCGGTGGATATTCACAACAAAAAAGCGCTATAAAGCTAGTCACTCGTGTAGAATCACATGCGAGCGCAGTGAGTCTTCTCAAGAGAGCGGAGAATAGCGCGATATAAGCGATCATTAATCAATCAAATCAAGTTGGTAGGCGCAGTCCTTACATGTTAAGCGTGTAGTATTACACCGATAAAAAGATACTTTTTGCTCTCGTTATAATTTTTAATCGAACAAAGAATACAAATACGATCGTCAGCAAACAGATGAACATCTCACTGATGCCAAGTGCTCATTTTTGTTGTCTCTGTCGTTAAGCAAAGCGGTTTTCCAGAACAATTAACAACTATAATCTACTGCAAAATCTCCCGGCCCGAACGATTGGATAATTATTGTCGATAAAGGACTGAACCTGCTACGTAAAGTCTAGTCTTTCAGACCACCGTCCTTTCGCGTCTCGCCCTGATGTAACCGTGGTGGCTCACTGGGCGTAAAACACAAGTTACTTCCCTTGCGGGTCTAATACCTCACAAGAAGACGCTGCTGAATTTGATATTACAATGGAGACATACGGTGATTGTGGATATTGTAAATAGTACACACACACACACACGGCGATGTTTCTGGTCTTGCTTTGTACAACGTTATAATGCGTTGTACACACACACGACGATGTTTCTGGTCTTGCTTTGTACAACGTTATAATGCGTTGTACACACACACGACGATGTTTCTGGTCTTGTTTTGTACAACGTTATAATGCGTTGTACACACACACGGTGATGTTTCTGGTATTGCTTTGTACAACGTTATAATGCTTTGTACAACGTCGTCCATGCTGCCCATTCTCTTGTCTGCTAAAATCTTGTCTAATTCCCCCGTAAGACATGTTTGAGATAATAATGATAATAATAACAGCGGTAATTGTAAATGTTAATGTAATGTAACAGCGGTAATTGTAAATGTTAATGTAAAAGGTAAACGTCCTTAGCGTAAGCAATTAGCTTTCTCAACAACAACAAAATCCAACAGGTTCAAGACTGAGATCAAAATAAAAATTCGAAATTGAGGGATTTGTTTCATTATGCCCCGTCAATTCTAGTTTGTTTGTTGGTGGGGTGTTTTTTTGTTTTTATGTTTTTGGTTTGTTTGTTTTTTAGGGGGTAGGCGGTTGTTGCCGTCTTCTTTCGTTTCATGATGTTGTTGTTGTTGGGTGTTTTTTGTTGTTGTTGTTGTTGTTTTGGGGGGCGGGTCGGAGAGGGAGGGGGGCCTTGGGGAGGAGGGGGGGGCTCGGAGGAGGGGTGGGGGTTAAGCGGGGAGAAATACGATGCAGTCATCACCCCGAAGATATTACGAAAAATAATACGTATACCTATACAGCTTGAGCAGAAGAAATCTCTGGACAAGCGTATGTATGCGCTCTCTTGTTTACATTCCTAACACTGTTTAAAGGTGATGTTTGAACACCAAGAACAGATTTATTCAAGCAAGCATCAAGAATGTCAAGTTTGCCATAAGAGCTACTTGATTTGCTCTCTATTCAGCCGAACAGTTTTTGTGGATATTAACCCCTTCACTGCCCCAACCTGTACAATTTCCGGGCTGAAAGATGCACGGACGCGCCTGCAAACAGTATATTTTCCGGTTCTATAACATCTACTTTCAGTGCTGTGTGTTTCGATGAAAATCCTTTCACATGCCAGTGCAAAAAAATAAAGACAGAAACAGTTACGGGTTTCAAATTTTGCACTTTTATTGGTCCTTTTCAAATGACATCACGGCAATGAAGGGGTTAAGTTAGGGGATAGTATTCAGCCTTTGTCGTCAAGTGGTCAACTGCTGCTGTATTCACCATCTGCTG
>JABMCL010001742.1:277500-282500 GCA_018857735.1 Alviniconcha marisindica
GTGCGTGCGTGCGTGGGCGTGTGTGTGTGTGTGTGTGTGTGTGTGTGTGTGTGTGTGTGTGTGGTGTGTGTGTGTGTGTGTGGTGTGTGTTATTGTTTGTTTGTTGTTGTTTTGCTTTTGTTGTTTTTGTTTGTTTGTTTGTTTGTTTTGTTTGTTTGTTTTTACTTCGGCCGTAAAATCTCCATTACAAAACACCTCTTTTTTTCTTACTTTCTTTCTTCTTCTTCTTCTTCTTCTTCTTCTTCTTCTTCTTCTTCTTCTCTTCTCTCTCTCTCGCATGGTTCAGGAGCTGTGTGAGAGTCGAGGTGGACGTCCTGGACTGTCCGTCCTAACGAGCCTTCTGGTTTCCGTGGACGTAAAGATTTATTGCACCGTGCTTCGGCATTGGTCACAACTTGTCCCTAATATGTCAACTGACATCTGAGGACATAAAGCATCACTCCATCATCATCACCTCTCTCTCGCTCTACGCCCTGATTTTACCGTAATGGTTGACTGGGCGTAAAACACCAAATTACTTACTCTCTCTCTCTCTCTCTCTCTCTCTCTCTCTCTCTCTCTCTCTCTCTCTCTCTCTCTCTCTCTCTCTGCTTCAGGCAGCCCATACATTTTGTGTGTCTGTGCTCTATGTGCATGTAGTTTTCGATGACAAACATGTTCTTAATCTTATGTGCGTGCGCGCGTGTATGTGTTTACCCCAGATCAAGCTAATTTTTATGTTTTTTTTTTTTTTAATGATCATTATCGACTTGTTTCTCGGTTTACTGATGTCCATTTCAACATGGTTTGTATGAATGTACATGTACTCAACATACTGTAGCTCATTGTATCCTTAGTTAATAGTAGTTTCCCTCATGGGCGAGGGCTGGATGTAAAAAGACCTCGAGTCTTCTCCACTACCTTCGTAAAATAAAGTTTATTCATTCATTCATTCTCTCTCTCTCTCTCTCTCTCTCTCTCTCTCTCTCTCTCTCTCTCTCTCTCTCTCTCTCTCTCTCTCTCTCAGTGAATTTCAGTACTGAGCAACTTTTGTCATATTGGGTGGTGACGGCACCTTCAGCAACTGGCCCACTTTACAAGACGGCTGTGACGACAACGCTGCGGAGAAGGGGGATCAGGTGACCTTGTACTTGTGTTACCATGACAACGACCCCAATTGTCCCTGTCATGCGGCTTTGAAGTGGCCGCCTGTTGCTCTGGTCCGACATGCAGCGCCTGTGAAGGTGGACAACTTGACTTCAGTGAATGGTGCTGATGCTGTCGCTTCTTCTTTTTCTTCTTTGCTTCGTTCTTTGTTGAGTAGTAGTTGCAGCAGCAGCTGTAGTAGTAGTGGTTGTGGTTGTAGTAGTAGTTGCTTCTGTTGCTCGTGGTAGTAGTAGCAGCAGTAGCAGCAGCAGAGCAGCAGCAGCAGAGTAGTGTGTAGTAGCAGAAAGGTAGTAGTGTAGTACGCAGCAGCAGCAGCAGATAGTAGTAGTAGTAGTAGCGCAGCAGCAGCAGCAGAGTAGGCAACGATAGTAGTAGTAGCAGCAGCAGCAGCAGTAGTAGTAGTAGTAGAGCTGCAGTAGCAGCAGCAGCAGCAGCAGCGTAGCAACAGAGAGTACAGCAGCAGCACGTAGTAGTAGTAGTAGTAGCAGCAGCAGAGCAGTAGTAGTATAGTAGCGCAGAGCAGCAGCAGCAGCAGTAGTGTAGTGGAGCAGCAGCAGCAAGTATAGAAAAGACAGTAGTAGCAATAGTAGTAGTAGTAGCAGCAGCAGCAGCAGCAGCAGTAGTAGTAGTAGTAGCAGCAGCAGCAGCAGCAGCAGTAGTAGTAGTAGTAGTAGCAGCAGCAACAGCAGCAGTAGTAGCAAGGTAAGCTTCAAAACACATAAGTAGATTTAATTTCTCTCACACATACGACAGCGTTTGTGCGAGGTTGAGAGAAAGTCAATCATTTAAAAAAAAAAAAATTTAAATCAATCCATTTCCGCCTTTCTTTCAGTCTGTCACTGAATGTGAATGCGTCAGGTGCAACACCAAACGCAGTAGAGGAAGGGGGCGGGCAGATGGGGAAGGGAGTGGCGCGGGGGGAGGGGATGTGGGGGGAGGGTGTGGGGGGGGGCGAGGGGGCAAGGGGGGCAGACAGCTTCGACCAGCGGAGATTCGGGGTCCAGCCGCCCACACACACAAAAAGAAAGAAAAACCTTGTCAATCGTGTCGTTCGGGAAAAGACTGAGTCACAGGGAACTTTGGAGACATATAGGTCCCATGCTTTCCTTCCTGCCTCAGTGTCAGTCCAGCCGCCGTCCTGAGTTCATTTTCTGCTGTCTGATCTGCTGAAGGTTCTCACTGCGTCGTCAACAGCGTTGTGTGAGCTGACCTTTAAGTTTCTCGGTAGGCAAAAACTCTGAAACAGGAATAACTGCTAGCATTCTAAAACAAGATTTGAACACATTAAAGATTTTTAAAAGAACGCTATTTATTACGACAAAACACGACATGGCAATTTTCGGGGCTAGCCCATTTTTTTTCAAGCTACAAAAAAACACTTAAACAACAATTAAACGGTGGAAAATGAGATGTAGGAGACTTATCTCCTTTTGGCGGACTGTTTTGTTGTTGTTTTGGGTGATCAGTTAACAATATTGTAAAGGTAAGCTTCAAACACATAAGTAAATTATATACGAGGATTTTCAGATTTTTTTCATGCTTTGTTGTTTGTTTGTTTGTTTGTTTCAGATTCATTATAGGTTCATTATGGGATTAAGACACCTCATGACCGTGTTGTCCCTGGTCAGCTGGTCGCCAGTGTCTGGCTGGTTCTTCAACCCTCAGTCCGGCATCGCACGGGCCAATGGAAAACGTGAGTGTTGACAGGCTTAGGGCAACGTAATGGAAAATGTGAGTGTTGAAAGGCTTCGGGCAATGTAATGGAAAACATGAGTGTTGACAGGCTTAGGGCAACGTAATGGAAAACGTGAGTGTTGACAGGCTTCGGGCAACGTAATGGAAAACGTGAGTGTTGACAGGCTTAGGGCAACGTAATGGAAAACGTGAGTGTGGACAGGCTTTGGGCAATGTAATGGAAAACGTGAGTGTGGACAGGCTTTGGGCAATGTAATGGAAAACGTGAGTGTGGACAGGCTTAGGGCAACGTAATGGAAAACGTGAGTGTGGACAGGCTTTGGGCAATGTAATGAAAAATGTGAGTGTTCATAGGCTTAGGGAAACGTAATGGAAAACGTGAGTGTTGACAGGCTTCGGGCAACGTAATGGAAAATGTGAGTGTTCATAGGCTTAGGGAAACGTAATGGAAAACGTGAGTGTTGACAGGCTTCGGGCAACGTAATGGAAAATGTGAGTGTTCATAGGCTTAGGGAAACGCAATGGAAAACGTGAGTGTGGACAGGCTTAGGGCAACGTAATGGAAAACGTGAGTGTTGACAGGCTTCGGGCAACGTAATGGAAAACGTGAGTGTGGACAGGCTTCGGGCAACGTAATGGAAAACGCGAGTGCTGAAAGGCTGTGTTGGGTGGCAATGCAATGGAAAACGAGAGTGCTGAAAGGCTTCGGGCAACGTAATAAAAAAAATGTGAGTGCTGAAAGGCTTCGGACAATGTAATGGAAAACGAGTGTTAAAAGGCTTAGGGAAACGTAATGGAAAACGTGAGTGTTGACAGGCATAGGGCAACATAATAGAAAACATGAGTCTTCATAGGCTTAGGGAAACGTAATGAAAAATGTGAGTGCTGAAACGCTTAGGGCAACATAATGGAAAACGCGAGTGCTGAAAGGCTATGTGTTGTGTGGCAATGCCATGGAAAACGAGAGTGCTGAAAGACACTGTCTCAATGAAAACGTGAGTGTTGAAAGACTTATGGCAATGTAATGGAAAACGTGAGTGTTCATAGGCTTAGGGCAACGTAATGGAAAACGTAAGTGTTGAAAGGCTTAAGACAACGTAATGGAAAACATGAGTGTTGACAGACGTAGGGTAATGCAATGTAAAACGTGAGTGTTGACAGGCTTAGGGAAACGTAATGGAAAACGTGAGTGTTGACAGGCTTAGGGCAATGTCCACATTTGCATAGTTCCATCAGCCGGGCTTTTTCAGTCTCCGTGTGTGTGTGTGTGTGTGTGTGTGTGTGTGTGTGTGTGTGTGTGTGTGTGTGTGTGTGTGTGTGTGTGTGTGTGTGTGTGTGTCTGTCTGTCTGTCTGTCTGTCTGTCTGTCTGTCTGTCTGTGTCTGTGTGTGTGTGCGCGCGCCGCGACCTTTTGTCCGGTGTTTGTGTCTGTGTTTGTGTATCAATGTCAGTGTCTGTGTCTGTGTTTTAGCTAGAACGCATTTGTGTTACTGGACTTATTTTAGGTTTTATTTCTGGCGCTGTTTTGGATTTTCACACTGTCCAGTACGGACAACACATAGGACAGGCGTTAGTGCTAACGCCTTACCTGCTGAAAACAGGTAAGGTACGGACAACACAGGACTGGCGTTAGTGCTAACGCCTTACCTGCTGAAACAGGTAAGGTACGGACAACACAGGACTGGCGTTAGTGCTAATTACGCCTTACCTGCTGAAACAGGTAAGGTACGGACAACACAGGACTGGCGTTAGTGCTAATTACGCCTTACCTGCTGAAAACAGGTAAGGTACGGACAACACAGGACTGGCGTTAGTGCTAATTACGCCTTACCTGCTGAAAACAGGTAAGGTACGGACAACACAGGACTGGCGTTAGTGCTAATGCCTTACCTGCTGAAAACAGGTAAGGTACGGACAACACAGGACTGGCGTTAGTGCTAATGCCTTACCTGCTGAAAACAGGTAAGGTACGGACAACACAGGACTGGCGTTAGTGCTAATTACGCCTTACCTGCTGAAAACAGGTAAGGTACGGACAACACAGGACTGGCGTTAGTGCTAATTACGCCTTACCTGCTGAAAACAGGTAAGGTACGGACAACACAGGACTGGCGTTAGTGCTAATTACGCCTTACCTGCTGAAAACAGGTAAGGTACGGA
>JABMCL010001742.1:287500-430000 GCA_018857735.1 Alviniconcha marisindica
GTCTCATTCACAAACATCTCACTTCGGCCAGACTAGTCTTTGCTGAACCAGCAATGCCACCGACACATGTCATGGGAGCGAAACAGGGTTTGTAATTTTAGTGAATATTTTTCTGCTTTCAGAATCTGGCGCGAGATACTGGAAGTGACCTATCACTGTGACCCGGAACGAGTTCACAACTTGGCCAACACCGTGCTCAACTTCCTGTCTGGAATTGTTAGCCTCGTCACCACTTTATCAGACCCCTGAGGATCACCGTTCTTGCAAAAGCAGATCCGTACAGTCGTCACAAAAGGGAGATAAGGGAGGAGGGGGTAGGGGGGGGTGGGACAGACAGAGGGAGAGACCGAGGAAGGGAGAGACTAGAGGCGACAGATGTACAGCTCGGTCGTTATTTTTGCAAGAGGCTTCACAACACTGCATATTAATTCAAAAACATCAAACATCACGCACCATCCGACCCACAAGCGAGAAGCTTTTGACAATTCCCAAATTTGAAATCTTTTTGGGGAGAGCTTGTTCAATTTCATCGCGGCATTCATGTCTGGAATTGGCTGCCTACCAGACCGCGAAATCTCCCCACTCTGCCTCCAAATCCCAGCTCTACCAGACTGCGAAATCGGCCCAGACTTCAAATCCACACTCCACCAGACTGCGAAATCGCCTCAAATCCACACTCCACCAGACTGCGAAATCGCCTCAAATCCACATTCCACCAGACTGCGAAATCGCCCCAGACTTCAAATCCACACTCCACCAGACTGCGAAATCGCCTCAAATCCACACTCCACCAGACAGCGAAATCGCCCCAGACTTCAAATCCACACTCCACCAGACTGCGAAATCGCCCCAGACTTCAAATCCACACTGTACCAGACAGCGAAATCATCCCAGACTTCAAATGCACACCCTACCAGACTGCGAAATCGGCCCAGACTTCAAATCCACACTGTACCAGACTGCGAAATCGGCCCAGACTTCAAATCCACACTCCTACCAGACTGCGAAATCGGCCCAGACTTCAAATCCACACTCCACCAGACTGCGAAATCGGCCCCAGACTTCAAATCCACACTCACCAGACAGCGAAATCACCCCAGACTTCAAATCCACACCCTACCAGACTGCGAAATCGGCCCAGACTTCAAATCTACACTGTACCAGACTGCGAAATCGGCCCAGACTTCAAATCTACACTCCACCAGACTGCGAAATTGCCCCAGACTTCAAATCCACATTGTACCAGACAGCGAAATCACCCCAGACTTCAAATCCACACCCTACCAGACTGCGAAATCGCGCCCAGACTTCAAATCCACACCCTACCAGACTGCGAAATCGGCCCAGACTTCAAATCCACACTCCACCAACTGCGAAATCGGCCCAGACTTCAAATCCACACTGTACCAGACAGCGAAATCACCCCAGACTTCAAATCCACACCCTACCAGACTGCGAAATCGGCCCAGACTTCAAATCCACACTGTACCAGACAGCGAAATCACCCCAGACTTCAAATCCACACCCTACCAGACTGCGAAATCGGCCCAGACTTCAAATCCACACTCCACCAGACTGCGAAATCGGCCCAGACTTCAAATCCACACCCTACCAGACTGCGAAATCGGCCCAGACTTCAAATCCACACTCCACCAGACTGCGAAATCGGCCCAGACTTCAAATCCACACTCCACCAGACTGCGAAATCGCCCCAGACTTCAAATCCACACCCTACCAGACTGCGAAATCGGCCCAGACTTCAAATCCTCACTCCACCAGACTGCGAAATCGCCCCAGACTTCAAATCCACACTGTACCAGACAGCGAAATCGGCCCAGACTTCAAATCCTCACTCCACCAGACTGCGAAATCGCCCCACTCTTGACTTCAAGTCCCAGTTCAAGACTCATTTTGAGATACCTTTTCAAAAACCTAGGCGGTCCATTCCTGTGACCGTAGATCGTGACTATGTGAGTGAATGGCGTGTGCTAGTTCATGGAGTTTTTGTGCAAAATGATTGGCACACGATATGAGTTATCCATTATCATTTTTATTATTAAATTCCAAAATGTACCTCTGGTGGAGTTTATGTCCCTTGTATTTACACGCATGCCAGCTGAGAGTTACCGTAGGCGACTCAGGTCTTGGTTGTATTTGCGTTACGTATTTCGAGCACTAATTATCTCCCTTGTGTGTTGATTATTAAAATTCCGTTCGAACTAAGAATGTATCGTGTACAATAATCACGAATGTGTGTGATTGCATGCCGTTTGTCCTGAAGAGCTACCAATTTGTAACAGTATGCAATGAAGCATATCTTCATGTTTATACGTGTGTACGTAATTATAATTCTGTTCTGCACCTGATAGTTCCTGAGCAAGCAAATAGGCCTCACAGTAATGAGCACTTATCTTCAGGCGGGTCCTGAGCGCTTCACGTTGGCAAGACAATGAACAATGACAATGACTTAGTACACAAACACAACATAACCTGAGAACATGTACACACACATCAAACACAGTGGCAGACATCCAGGACCACATACACAGACACAAGCACTGGTGTGTGCCAGCACAAAAAATAAAAAGTAACTCAGATTTTTAAAATACATTTATTTCACCAGCAAAAAGCACTTTTGCATTCAACATGACAAAACATTCAACATGACAAATGATGTCAATGAGCACAAACATCTAAAGAAAAAGATGAACTCTATTTCTCAATGACTTTTCACCCGAATGTTTGCTGTTGGTGTAATTTAATGTTTTACGATTGGCATGAATGTGTGATGAGTGTACCTGGCACCACAAAACATTGCTGGTGCAACTGTACAGACACTTGACAATAAAGTGGTCTTAAAAAGGCCATGTGAGCACCTTCAAACTAAAAAAGTATTGAAAAAACATCAATGTTGATGAAAAACGAAATGAACAACAGTAACTGTACTTCAATCTATTGGGCACAGACGACGAGTGACATAAAATCGATGTGTGGTTGCAAATGCCATATGAATAATGATCTGCGTTAAAACCATGTGCACTAGTTGACATGAATCGGAACAGTTTACACCGCAAGCTCTGAGACTTTGGACTAACTGTACTGGCCAGCTAACAGACACACGCACACAACTGCTTTGTATGGATTAATACCAGAAACATCCTCAGCCACACAGTTTTTAACTTCCAGAGAACTTCCTGGTGAAAAAACAATGGGCAGATCCACATCCAGATTTCCGTTCTTGCATTCTCTCTACACAACTGATCTATAAAAATAAAGATGTAAAAAAAAAAGAAAAAAAAGAAGAACATCCACTGAACCAAGCGCAGAGACGCAGAAAACTGGATCCAGTCTGTTCTGGACTTTGTGGGTCATGCCTCCTGAGGGTCCCTCACCCAGCTGTCAAATAGACCACAGCTAACAACCGATCAGATTTCAAACACTGAAGGCTGCACAAGTCACGAGACAACACCCAGCCAACAGCCATGGCTCAGCAACATAGGCTGAAGTAAAAGACAGTAACAGTGTTCGTAACACTGAAAATTATGCTCCACCAGTCACCCCCCCCCCAACCTCCTCTCCAAGTTTATCAGAAGGTTCCATCCTAGGAGATACACTGACGGTCCTTGGGCACAAGCCAGTCAACGGTTGGTCCACCCTGGCCAGTATACTACTGGTACGCTGTTGTCGAGAACTATGGGTACAGTCACACCTTCTTCTTCTTGGGTCGACCACGGTTGTCTGGCGTCCCGTCCGCTTTGCGCTTCTGTGCGCTCTGCAAAGAACCAGAACAGTTGTGAATGAAAACGGCCAATCTGTGGTCAGCACAGAGCCGACCCAAGTGCACAGCACTCTCACAACCTCTTGGCCCACAACTAAGTCAGTACTGATTCATTACAAATCAAGGGTCCAAACACCAGGAGTCTATCTTTAAGGACTCAATCTGCCATGCAGGCAGACCACTTGCTGATCCACTGATAAGTAACATAAAGTAAGTCACTGGTTTTGAACACCCAGTCAATCATGGAGGTCAAATCAGTGATGACAGAACAAAGTAAGTTGGTGTTTTACGCCCAGTCAACCATTACGGTTATATCAGGGCGAGACAGAAGAAAACAGCAATGACATAGAGAAGAGTAAGCAAAGCACAGTGGGCCACAGAAAGAGTAAGGAGACCCCAACAGTCCCCAGAAGAAGAGTACTGAGCATGAAGCACACCCACCTTTGGTGTCCCGGCCTTGGGACCTCCTCGCTTCTTGCGCTCCGCCTTCTCCTTCTCCTCCAGCTCCATGTTCTCCCGCTCGATCAGCGTGATCAGCGTGTTGCACCGCCGCTGCAGCTCCTGCACAGCCAACCAACATGTCATCAGCCATTGCTCATTTCACAGGTAATAATGGTGCATGTTTATCTGTGACACTGCTCATACAAAATACACTCAAAATAGATCAAGACGAGTAGCATACTGTAATAAATCAGTACAAGCAGCACTCACTTCATCCCCCCTTGCAATTTCTCTCACGCACATGCACGTACAGACATACACACTGAGATAGGTATGAAAATCCTTCCCTTGGCAAATCCAACTGACTTAATTCTTCGAGAAATGCCATTTGCACACCAGAGTCGCTCCACAGTTCAGCTAAGTTCAAAATGGTATTTATGTGCTAGGAAAACCAACCCCATATATACACAACACCCCTTCTCTCGCCATTTTTTCCCCCCACCATTGCCTTTGAAAAGGTTGAAGGCTAAATGTGAACAGTGTATGGCTTAGGTATCTGCTGTACTTCTAAATGCCTAAGCCTTCCTTAAAAGGTTGGGCTCCCTCCCCCTGCACCCTAGTTATGGTCTTCTGGCTGTGTGTAAATAGACACATTTAAATTTTTTAATCTGTATCCTCACAGCCCACTGTGTGTCCCCACGATTACACGAGGTCAAACATCGCCAACAGCTGCACTGACCATGGCAGTCCTGGACTTGATGAACCAGTCAAATCGGAACTGTGGGGCCTGACGCACAGCCTGCCTCAGCTCATCATACACATTCTCTTTGTCGAAGCCCAGTTTGTGCAGCATGCACACGAGGAAGCGATCCTCCTCCTCAGTGTAGTTCTTCCCCTTGTTTGTCCCGTACTGGATGCGCAGCTGGTGAAACGGGGCTCGGTACCGCGACATCTGAGTGCAGAAAGAAACGAGTAAGCGTGAGCGAGATGCCAGATGCTGCAGGGCAGGCCCTGAATCATGACTGTTAAAATGTAACAACACATGTTGTGGGAACTGCTTCGCAGGCATGACCCATGACACAGCAGAGAGCTGCATTTTCTGAGACAGATGTGAAACAATGGTTTATCCTGGCACGTTTTCAGTTCTATTGTCTCCAAAGAACAAACTGAACCATTGTGCATCCTGCTTTTACAGACATAAATGTGCCATTTAAACAGCTGGTAAAAATCTCCTGCAAGACCCTTTTAGCAACCGTGCACAGCTTGCACACAAGATGGCCATGAGACTATTCATCACCAAAATTAAAAATACAAAACCTCAGACCATCCACATACTGTTCAGACAGAACTGCATGGGTGTTTTTCAAACATGCTGGAAATGCTTAACATCTACAATGCATGCAAATCACACACTGCACACACACACACACAACCAGACCTTTTTGACACAGAAATCCCTGATGCAGAAGAAAAAGCACCCCGGTATTTGCCTTGTCTGCATAAATGATAGAGTGATCGCACACACACACACACACACACACACACAAGCATGTATGCACAGACACATCCACACCCCACCACCGGGCCAACTTACTTTGGCGTCCAGGGCTTTCTTGATGCTGATTCGTCGCTGGATACGGGCCTCTCCTCGCTCAATTTGAGCCATGATGCGTTCAATGTCCTGCAGTTCATTGCACCGATCCCAAAAGACAGTGGAGTACTGGATCACCTGCAAAAACAACGACATAATAATGAGTTTGTCAGTTAGTTGGTGCTTTGAGCACAGTCAGCCACATAGGGTCATATCAGGGTTAAACATAATAAAGAATACTGATCATTATGAATACCATAAAATAAATGAATACAACGCAACTGTCAACATATTTTTTTTTTTAAAGAAGACCAAACGAATGGCTGCTTGATACTTGGCACCCAGCAAAGGTCATGCAAAGTCAAACAAAATTCATCAAATGACAAACAAAAGTCTAAATCACTCTTCAGAACAGAGAACACTCTGTGTTGAGAGGATCAAGAAAAAAAGGGGTTAAATAAACCCTTTGTCAAGGGGTCAAAAGCCTACCTCCTCTGGCGTCTTTCCCTCCACTTCCCTGGCGATGGACTCAATGTCGTCACGACCAAACTTCTCATTGGCCTTGACAAACTGCTGGAAGTCACGCTTGGTCCAGTTGGTGAAACCCTGACACAAGTCAAGCAAGCAATCAATCAATCAATCAATCAGTCAGTCAGTCAGTCAGTCAGGCAGTCAGTCAGTCAGTAACTCTCCTGATCAAGTCACTCACTCATTTACTCAATCAGTCACATATCAGTTAATAATGTCACTTAACCAATCCATCAGTCTGTCAGCTGTCAGTCAATCAATCAATCAGCCCATCAGCTTGTCACTCATTCATAATCAGTCATTCGAAGGAAGGTGAACTCTTTGTTGGGTAAATTCAGAAGGCTGAGAAAACAAAACAAATGACTTAAACTGTAGAAGCAGCCAGACTGGATTTGAGTGAGCCAAAAACGCTGGAAAATGTGGTATTCAGTGCAGGGAGGATACGGAGTGCCTTGAGCAACCAAACTGGACTGAAACAAGTCTAACATATAACTTGTCAGCAACAAATACCCCACCAAAGTGGAAAACAAGAGGAAAGGCAAGCACTGACAGTTATGAAAACCCCTAACTGGGCTTGGGGCCCAGACAGCTACACTTGTAGTCAAGTGTCCGCATCCCCTGGGGACCAGGGCTCTGGCATGTCCACAAAACACAAAATGTTTCACACTTCTGTGACCAATAATGTAGCATTATTAATATTTCCTGATGCTTTTCACACAAAAAATGGTGCAATGTCAACACATTTTCCTGCAAACAGCAGACAGTGATCCTATTTAATCAGAAAGATCAACCCACAAGGCAGTTAATTAGTGCTCGAAAGATGTCATACAAGTACAACAACAAAGGCCGGAGTTGCCTACAGTAACTCTCACCTGGCTTACGTGTAAATACAAGGTACATAAACTCCGCCAGAGGTACAGCTTCTTTTAATTAGAATGATGTCACTGGTTACACCATCTTATCCATTAAAGATGGATTTTTCCTGACCAACTTCACCCTGAATTCAGATCAACACACCCTTGTGATTTACACTCATCCATAGCACAAGAAACAGTAAGAGTGTTGTGCAACATCCACGACAACCTGCCCTACCTCTCTCAGCAAATCTTCTTTCTCCGCTAATTCCTCTTCCGACAGCTGTTCTGCTTCATCGATCCTGGCCTGCTCCTCTTTGCGCACACGGTCAGCGTCTGAGCCAAGGTCTGGGTTCTTTGGCACCTGAACACCGACAAAATGCCAAGTTTACACAACTTCAGGGGCTGCATCAGTTTTGTATCCAGAAGGCAGTACCAATCTTCTCAGGGCTATGTCCATTCTACAGGACTTTGTCAATTTATACAGGACCATGTCCATTCTACAGGACTTTGTCAATTTATACAGGACCATGTCCATTCTACAGGACTTTGTCAATTTATACAGGACTATGTCCATTTTACAGGACTGCACTCTTTATATGCACCAGGACTATGTAAATTTTACAGGGATGTATCATTTACACAGGAGTGTATCATTTATGCAGGACTATGTCCATTTTACAGGACTGCTTCACAGACCATATCCATCTGTTTGCAGGACCACATCAATTTATGCAGGACTATGTCCATTTTATTGGACTGCATCAATCTAAACAAGCCTATGTCCATTGACTAATAATGGCCATCAGTTTCAGACATCTCCCTTTTTTTGCACGCCTTCATGGATTTCACTTCACACAAATGCTCTTTGCTGACATAAGTGCAGGAAATTTAAAGAGCCACATTCATCAATTTAACATTGTACAGGGCTATAGCAATGTGCACCCATTAACCCACCCTGTATCCAATGGACTTGCGGTAGAAGTAGATCTCCTTGTCCAGCAGCTCAAAGAGGCGCGGGGGGAAGAACTGGAAGTCCTGGATGTTGGGCTGTTTGGGAGGGCGAGGAGCCTTTGGCGCCTTGGGCTCACTGACTCGCAGCGCCTCCCGGAAGTAGGCGTCCACGGCGTAGTTGGCTTTGCGCTCACGCTTGGGGGGTTCGATCCAGCCCCCCAGGGTGCCAAGTTTCTGTTTCTCACGGTAGTCCTCTCCCTCAAATTGGTATACAGAGTCTTGCGTGTCCATGGTGAACGTGCGGAGGCTAGTCTCTCCCAAAGAATCCAGCTTCTTCTTCAGTTCATCCGTCTGCACATGGGCACAGAGAAAAGATCTACATTTAACACCCAGTAAGCCACAAACGTCAAATCAAAAGATGATGATGAAACATAGCTCTTCTCATTATATAAAAGTCTTATTCACTGTTCATAACGCGTTGCTTCTTTGCTTGAAGAGGGTTGGGAAAGAATGAAGTTGAATGAACGTGGAAGGCAGATATTCCATCAGTGGGTGAAGCAAGCTAAGCTGTATTCTAACCATCTCCAGGTTTTAAAGAAAAGAGAACTTGAGACATTTCTTAGTTCTCAACTGCAGCAACTGTAACTCTATGTCCAAGGGCTTGCCCAGAAGAAAAAAAAGGCAAGTACACATGTATATGTCCACTTTCTTCTCTTGTTCTGATCACTGTTCTTTATAAAAAATCTTCCAACAATCACTTAAATCAGGACAATCTTTTATGAAATGTCCACGCATGCTTGCTGCGTTAAACATGAACACATAAGCTGACCTTCTGCTCTCCCTTGGCAATGATGGAGTCGATGTCCTCTTCAGTGATCTCGCTGTCCTTGGAGGCAAAGACGTGACTGGCACCGTGACGGATCATGTTCAGCACCTCGTCCTTCCCAAGCTTGTTTGTTTGGTTGTCCACCAGTCGACCTAACATACAACCACAAAGGTCAAAATGGACAGTTTTGAAAATAGTCACACTACTGGAACCTGGGGGGCAGGGGACTGCACCAGCTGTCAGGGGACAGCACCCTTTGTCTGGGGCCTGTATGTACTGAATTTCTGAGATCTATTCCATGACTGTATTGAATTTCTGAAATATATCCCATCACTTTTCAGAATTTTTCACAGAAACAAAGTTCACCTTTCACTAGCACAGTCATGCGTGCATTCCACCAGTCAACACAGTGCCACATGGCGGCCAGCTCAGAGCTCTGCACAGAACCCTCTATGTATGAAATGGAAAAATGGTTTTAACACTGCCTGTCTCTATCCGCTATCACTTTGGTGGTGAGAGTGAAGCGTCAAATAAAGGCCCCCTTTTTCCCCCATACAGAGGCTACTTGGCTTTAAAAGAAGTGAAATGAAATCACAACAAAGACAAAAAAAAGAGGCAGCAATACAATTAATTGCCTCTGTAAATGACCTGAAGCCAGATAATAAAGTCTGATACCTTGCTGGATGACAACATTGTCCAGCCGGAGCTTCATCTCGGCGCGCTCAACGATGCGGTCCTCCACTGTGTTGTCTGTGATGAAGCGGAACACCCTCACCTGCTTCTTCTGCCCAATACGATGGGCACGGTCCTGGAGGACAGACATCACTAGGTGAACCGAAACTCACAGCTCCATGTCACAGTACATCCTGCCAACCTCAATCCCACACAAAAGAGAAGGGTTGTGTCCCCACCCCACAAAAACCTGCACACTACACAACTCAAAGTCTGAGAAAACCTCAAGTTCAGCACAGCCAATGAAATAAGGTAGGAGGTTTGACAGACAAACAGCTTGCAGCCAGTCCCAGGTGGGCGCTGATGAGAAAGCTGGTTCGAGGTGGCAGACAGCATACCATCAATCACCTGGCAGAGAGGTGCAGAGAGGGAAAGTGCTCACCAATCTTCAATGAAGGTATGTCAATTAAATAAACATTGGAACTGTTTCAAAGGTAACACTGGAGAAACTTGTGAGATAGGGTGGAATGAATGTGGGCTTTTCCAAGCACTTGATACCATCTTGAACTGAACTGAGGGGGGAAAGGGTGTAGGGAAAGTTTACATGTAGACAAACAATGGATCATGTTACACACAGGCAAAAAACAAGTTATGAGAAGACAGAAATGGCTCAAAGCAGACAGTAGCACACAGCATTAAGAGAACAGCACAAACCATGGCCTGAAGGTCGACTTGGGGGTTCCAGTCCGAGTCAAAGAGAATGACAATGTCAGCTGTAGCCAGGTTGATTCCCAGGCCTCCAGCACGAGTACTCAGCATGAAGACAAACTTGGTGCTCTCTGGTGCGTTGAATTCCAGGATGGATTTCTGTACAACATAGCCAGGTAGAGTTAAGTTACACTGGCAGTAGTACTGCTTATCAGAAGTGGCTATCACTGTCATACACTTTTCAATGGCCAATGTGCTCTTGCTGATAGAGCCAACTCAAAGTTAAGTGTGGGTTGTGCCTTTCCTAACTGGTGACAATGCAGCTTCAACTTCACGACGGGTGGGTTCAGTGTGGTGAGTACATCAACAAAGATGTACTGACGTATCAAGAGCTTTAAAAGGATAAGAACAGGCTAACTTCAGTCCAACATTGGAACTGTTTCAAAGGTAATGCCTAGAGAAACATGTGAGACAGGGTGGAGCCCACCTGTGCTTTCCCAAAGCAGATAGATACCACCAGATCCCAAACTGAACTCAGCTGGAACATGCAAAATAGGGCTAACTTTTCAATCAGTTTTAGTCCCAACTTTCTTTGTGGCTCTTTTCTTGCCCTGATATAACCATAATGGTTGACTAGGCGTATAACACTAAGTTACTTACTTGCGGCTCTTTTGCCAATTACATCAGATGGCCGTAACAGTTACTAAAAATTTTAATAGTTTCAGTTTCCAAAAGAAACAATGGCATTTAGATCTACAAGAAATGGTAAGGGACGCTGTGCATTCCACAGCTGTAGTAACAAGCAGAAAAAAACGAAACAACATTCTTTCAAATGCAATGCACCGACCACAAGCTATTGCTTAGGAAAGAACGTTCACGTGGATCCCCCTTAACAATTCTGCAAAGTGCCAAACAATGTTGACAAAAAGACACAATGCCAAGATTGCATGCCCAATTTTTTATTTGTCTGCTCATTTTATTTCAGCAACAAAATGCCAACAAACAACAATAATATGCCTGAACAACCGTTTCATGTGACCAACGTCTCTCATGTAACGCAGCTGCAAACTACACAAAATGCCATCACAAACTAAGTCAAAAATATTGAACATCAATGAAAGATTTAACACATGTAACACATAGCAGCAGAAAAGCAAAATTCAATGTAACGCACTTACAGTGACGTAATAATCTGTCAACTGTTTAGGAATCAGACTGTTTGAAAGTGGAAAGTTGTGACTAATGGGGTTATGTTATTATTACGCAGATTACAATGCCAACACAGAAGCACTTAGTCAGCCTACCTGTCTCTCTTCATGTGGTGTGGAACCGTCCAGACGGCAGTATTCGTATCCTCGCCAGAAACAGTAGTCTTCCAGAATGTCCAGCATACGTGTCATCTGACTGAAGATCAGCACGCGGGAATCTGTCCAAAATGAGAACATGGAATTAATTCTATTTTTGCCTAGGAACATGGATTTTTTTTTAATATTCTTGCATTCAATGTACATCTTTTTGCAAGTGAGGCAGCCAACCTCACATACCTGAAGATTATGCTGCACTTTAAACAGAATGAGGCGGACAGACCATTGGACTTTACCAGACTGGGGACAGAAGCACTTTTTTAAAAAGGTCCCATGGGAGTTTCCCATTGGAACGTAAATAACTGTTTTGCCCTGTCAATCTTGTAGGTCCTATCAGGCCTACCAGTAAAAAGCTGGGCACAAATCTGCTGTACCCCACTGTCCTTAGGTAAAAACTTCTGGTTACCAGTTCTGTAGAAACTGTTCCTGTACTGCGCAGAATTGACCCTCTCACTGCCATGATGTCATTTGAAAACAACCAATAAAAGAGTGAGATTTGAAATCCTTAAGCCTTTCTGTTTTCTTTTTTTTGCATTAGCACGTGAAAGGATTTTCATCTAAATGCAAAATATTGAAAGATTTGTTATAGGACCAAAAAATATACTGTTTGCAGGTGTATGCATGCACTTTTCAGCCTGGAAATTTTACAGGCTGGGACGGTGAAGGGGTTAACACATGTGCATACATGCTCCCACACAAGCACAGGAGTTACCACGACTACTGACCATTCTCCTTCAGCTTGGGAAGAAGCTTGTCCAGAATGACCATCTTGCCGCAGTTCTCCACCAGGTGGTAGTCTGTAGTGTAGGGGGGACCTGAACACACAACAGTGCACATCACCTCACATTTACCTTCACAATCAATACAGCATACAGCAGTCTGCAGCAGCTAGTGCATACGTGCCCTCAAAACACACGCACACACACACACACACAGATAGACTTATATTCACAGTCAACATTGTCCTCCTAAACACACACACACACTTTTTCTGAACACACAGTTAGCCTTACAGCACATCATAATCTACACAAACAGTAAACAACAGCACCTAGTACACCATTCATCCTATCACATGCTTTGGCCACAACTTCAAGGGCTAAGGAAAAGCATGCTAATAAACAAGTTTTAAAAAAAGTGTTTTTTTAAACTGCACAAGGATAAAGCCTGAGATAATGAAGTTAATGTTGGAATCTTGACAGAAGCAACATGACACCGCCCAAGGAAATGAAGGAGAGGGTGCAGGTTCATAACAATGATCTTGGAATCATGACAGAAGAATCATGACACTGCCCAAGGAAATGAAGGAGAGGGTACAGGTTGATACAATGAAGTTATCTAGGAATCTTGACAGAACATTCCCCTGAAGAAGCGAAGGAAATGGGGAGCAGCGACTGTGAAGCAGACTGACCTGGCTCCATGCCGTCAAAGAGGTAGGGGTGGTTGGTGCACTTTCTCAGCTGCATCAGGATGTTGAGCAGACGCATCTTGTCAGACTTGCCCGCCCCGTTCACCACATCGATGTCCTTCATGAGGATCTTGGTGTATCTGCAACCACATACAGTGACACACATGACAGAGATGCACTTTCACAATTCTGGCATTCTCTCACACAGTTGATTTCTGCTGTATACTCTGCACAAAGCCAACAATAAAAAGTGGAGGAGTGCTTGCACTCCAAAACAGGAAGGAAATCCTGTGCTATGATGATCAATTTGAACTTCTAATTTGTGTAAGGTCAATAGTTTTATTTTCTTCTTTTTTGTTTTTAAAATTCATATCCTCATTACTGCGGCACTGGATTGTCAATTCAATAGTCACTCACAGTTCCCTCTGCATTTTGCTGAGGCCGACAAAGATCTTGGTCTCCTTCTTGGGCAGCAGTTTCTTTTCCACGTCAGCCTTGATACGACGCAGCAGGAAAGGGCGTAGCACCTGTCGAACGACACTGATGTGCTCAGGTCAAACCTTACCAACTTTGTTCCAGACAACAACACTGTCATACTGGTTGGCAAATCTTCATACATGAAAGGTTTGACTTGCCAAATCTTCATACATGAAAAGTTTGACTTGCCAAATCTTCCTACATGAAAGGTTTGACTTGCCAACTCTTCCTACATGAAAGGTTTGACTTGCCAACTCTTCCTACATGAAAGGTTTGTCTTGCCAACTCTTCCTACATGAAAAAAGTTTGACTTGCCAAATCTTCATACATGAAAGCTTTGACTTGCCAACCCTTCACACATGAAAGCTTTGACTTGCCATATCTTCATACATGAAAGGTTTGACTTGCCAAATCTTCCTACATGAAAGGTTTGACTTGCCAAATCTTCATGCATGAAGGGTTTGACTTGCCATATCTTCATACATGAAATGTTTGACTCTCCAAATCTTCCTACATGAAAGGTTTGACTTGCCAAATCTTCATACATGAAAGGTTTGACTTGTCAAGCAACTTAGAAGTATGCAACTGAGGGTCCAGCAAAATCGGGGTTTACAGTACACATTTTTCCAATAAATATTCTAATTCACATAACAGCCAACTCTCTCCCATATGCAAAATAAAAATCCATGACCAATGGGATTTTTTTGTCTTATCAAACTCAAGTATATTAAAATTATCTACAAATCTGTTCCAAACACACAGGCTTCAGTATAAATATTGAGCACCTGTACTCTCCAATCTTTTGTTAACTTCAATATGTACAGCACCAAAATGAAGCTTTTTGCTTAAGCAAGGTCACACTCCAAATGAGTGACTGCTGGAGACATGGGTGGTATATGTAGACACATAGGCCTTAGGCTTTCTAAGCCTGATTCTCCTTTCTTTTCATCTGAAGTCTTTTCACATAGGTGATATTTGACTGTTCTTACAATTATCAAGATAACATATATATTAGCAAGTTATACCAAAACAAGAACAGACTTCAAAAACAATCAAAGGACAGTAAACGGGTCCAGTTCTTAGAGCGGGAGTATTGACTTACGTTGTGTAGCCTTTCCACCATCTGGTTGTTGTCCAGACAGTTCTCTGTGTTAAACCAGGCATCAAAATCCTGAAATGAAAACAAACATGAACAGTCAGATCATTGACAAACAAACAAAAGAATATGCTTACAATATTGAGCATTTTGACTTTTTGGTGTTAGCAAAAACAAAAATCTGAATAATTTTCATAAGAGAAAAATTAGGGATTCCCTGCCAAAACTATGCCTCACAGAAAGGAAATAGTATCTGGCATGCAACCCTCTAAATGAACACATAAAACAAAATAAAATACAGCAAATTAAAACGTTACAATCCTCTCACTCATTCCAAAACATAAATAAATGACAACTTTCTCCATGGAATTAAGCTTACAAAAAAATACAAAAAACAACAACTTACATCTGCATTGTTGAAGACATCAGGCAGTAAAAAGTTGAGCAAGGCCCACAACTCATGAAGGTTGTTTTGGAGTGGCGTCCCCGTCAGCAGCAAACGGTTGGTGGACTTGAATTCACGCACAATCTCTGACAACTGAAAGAGAAGGATAATCCAAGTAAGTTATCACATGACTTCACAAAAAGATCACACAGCTACACACACAGTCTCTGGAATATCAAGTCCAAGATGTCCAGTAAATATTGAATCCAATATGTGCTGTAGAAGACAACACTGACACCAACAAAAGCAGAAATTCTAGACTGCTAACACAACACAAAAAGGGACAGATCACCTTTGATTTTTCATTTTTGATTCGATGAGCCTCGTCAATGCAGATGTAGCGCCAGTTGAACCTCTTGAAGACAGCCTTCTCTCGGATACACATCTCATACGATGTAACGCAGACATCCCACTCTCCCGGCATCATCACATCACGGATGAACGTGGCCTGGACAAAAGCAAAGGATCACATCACATCAGGTCATCAGAGTTCATATAGTGACTGCAACCATGCAATTTCTAAAACATACTGCAAGATTCTGTGACATGTTGTAAGTCTGTCACATAGCAACATTGCCATACTGTCACACAATCTGTGCCACACTATAATGAAACAGTCTGCCACATTGTCAGTATGTCATGGCAACAGCACACCATTCCAACACCACAATGGAATATTCTGCCACACTGTCACATCAACAGTGCCACTTCCAATGCCACGCTGAAACAATCTGCCACACTGCAAAACTCTATTACAATACTTTTCCCACATTAAAAAAGTGTATCCTACACGTTCTGGTGCTGAAACAAGTAGTCATTCACAATCACCTAGCTCCTTTCCAATCAATAACCATTAGCATGGACTTCAGTTATTATTATCATACTGGCATACCAATAACCAAACATTGCTGCAGCATTCTAAACACTCAGCATGCTGGGAACACAGAAAACTGACTGCATTCTTATTAACAATCATCTTCACGACCATTATCCTCTTTACCAAACTCCACTTACTCTCTGTTCAGCATCACCAATGAGGCAGACCGCACGCAAGGTGGGCACCCAGCGCTTGAACTCTGCCATCCAGTTGGCTAGCGTGGACTTGGGGCAGATGACCAGGTGGGGGGACGGGATGTTGCGGTAGTGCTTCATGTAGCCCAGCAGCGAGATCGTCTGCAGAGTCTTTCCCAGACCCTGGACACAGGAAGTGACAAACATGAGACTGCAAGATCACCTGCAGTCTTCCCCGAACCTAAAAGTATAATACGCAGAGTATCCTCAGCCTTTCCCACACTACAGACATACGTCATGTAGGTGGGACTGTGGGATCATCTGAAGTCTTTCCCGGACCCTGAACACTCAAGTTACACACGAGACGGTGAGATCAGTTTTCCCGGACCCTGAACACTCAAGTTACACATGAGACGGTGAGATCAGTTTTCCCAGACCATAGGCACACAAGTCATGCAAGCGAAATGAATCATCTCAAGTCTTTCCCAGACCCTGGACACACGTGCGGGAGATTGAGATCATCTCATCTGTCCCAGACCCACCCAAGTCATGTACATGAGACTATGAGGCTATGTTCACATCAGTCTACAATGCCCAAACGGGATCATCACACACACCATGACAATAAATTATTACTAGTTGGGTTCACAGGTTTTCATTGTCACAGTCACGATCTAAAAACTGTCCAATTACAGAAAACAGCCAAAAGAACATCAGGCCCGGAAGACAGAGGAGCATTTGTATTCACTGCTCTCACACTCAGATTAAAAGCTGACTACTAAAGAAAAGTTACCAAATGGCTGAACACACACTATTTATTAACTGGGGCACATCTCATACATGAAAACCAACAGTCTGCACAGCCATGCCCACATATTAATTATTATACATGTGTGGTGTGTGCGCAAATGCGTGTGTCTGCATGAGTACATGTGTGTGAAGAAACAACAATAGCACTAATAAATTAAAAAAACATTTTTAGAAGTACAGATACCGACTATCCTCTTACCCAAAACACCGGTTGCTCTTTCACCTGGACTTACCATTTCATCAGCCAAAATGCCATTGATGCCATTTTCATAAAGGGAGATCATCCAGTTGAGACCACGAATCTGATAGTCTCTCATCTCCCCGCCCTTTACATCTGTTGAGATTTAGCAGCAACAAACATTCACATAATTTATATGAAATCCACAAAAACAAGCATGCTGCAATTAATATCAATTTACTGGGTCATTTTTGGATGTAAACTTTTCAAAAACAAATGAAGAAGCTAACAAAGTTTTTCTTATAAAATAAGCTTCCATCTTGAACAATAATAAAGGTTCAGTTCCAGTATATCAAACATAATTAAGGTTCCTTGTTACTCTTTTGATAATACAAGAAAGGTTCACCTTAAGTCTTTCTACAATAACATTTTGTCTTCACTCTCCAGTGATAATAAAGATCATCTAGTCCACTAACATTAACAACAACAAAAATCATCACTCTTCCCAATGACAATACCTTAATACTCTGGAAAGTATAATAGGGATTATCTTCAGCCTTTCCCGTAACAAAACACCCAAACAGGTTCATTTTCACAAGTAGACCAGAGGGCAGAGTAGACCAGAAGCATGCACTCACATGAAGGGTTCTTCTCGAAGCGCAGGAGAACACTCTGAGCCTTGCGACACTCTGAAAGCAGCTCTTCATCTTCCTCCTGCTCTGTGCGCCGGTGTCGGTGGCTAGCGAGATCAGAAATAAGCCTAAGGACCCGCTATTAAAATATCTTTCATGTTCTGTCAATGGGGAGCTCATTAAACACTGCTGCTGTACGTTCAACAGACATGAACAAAAGCTCACAAACAGAATAAGCACAAAACAAACAAAAACAAACAAAAATCTGAAACAAAGGCAATTTTGAAGAAAAAGAAAAAAGAAAAAAAAAAGTGAATAATGACATGGCCGATCAGGAATGAGTGTTAATATTCAGAGTGAATAATGCCATGGCCGATCAGGAATGAGTGTTAATATTCAGAGTGAATAATGCCATGGCCAATCAGGAATGAGTCTTAATATTCAGAGTGAATAATGCCATGGCCGATCAGGAATGAGTCTTGATATTGAGAGTGAATAATGCCATGGCCGATCAGGAATAAGTTTTAATATTCAGAGTGAATAATGCACTGGCCGATCAGGAATGAGTCTTGATATTGAGAGTGAATAATGCCATGGCCGATCAGGAATAAGTCTTAATATTCAGAGTGAATAATGCATTGGCCGATCAGGAATGAGTCTTGATACTGAGAGTGAATAATGCCATGGCCGATCAGGAATGAGTCTTGATATTCAGAGTGAATAATGCCATGGCCGATCAGGAATGAGTCTTGATATTCAGAGTGAATAATGCCATGGCCAATCAGGAATAAGTCTTAATATTCAGAGTGAATAATGCATTGGCCGATCAGGAACGAGTCTTGATATTCAGAGTGAATAATGCCACGGCCTATCAGGAATAAGTCTTAATATTCAGAGTGAATAATGCCATGGCCGATCAGGAATGAGTCTTGATATTCAGAGTGAATAATGCCATGGCCGATCAGGAATAAGTCTTAATATTCAGAGTGAATAATGCCATGGCCGATCAGGAATGAGTGTTGATATTCAGAGTCGATAATGCCATTGCCGATCAGGAATGATTCAGATGAATGAGTCTTGATATTCAGTGAACTGTTTAGGGTTGTATCAGAGAAATAATGCAAGTCACAAAATCACAGGTAAAATATAGGTCAAAAACTCAGTTCATCAAATTGCAAGTCAAAGTATGAGTCACTATTACAGCAGCTGAATGGCATAAGAAGATGGAAATTAATGCACACTTACATCATACATTATGTATCAATAAAAATTCATCATCATCATAAATGTGACCCGTTCTCACCAAATGAGTCCTCACAGCTGGTTTACTGTGCTACAGGCAAAAGCAGTCAGTGGGGGTCTATCTGAGTGTTTTCAGATTTGCACAAATTTGCAAAATTAAAGTCTATAAGCATTAAACTTTGGTGTGTTTGTGCTGATATGCTCTGAAAAGTTGAATAAATATGTTTAAAACACATTTTATTCACCTTACCCGGCATCAATGTTGCTCATTTTAAACCAAGAGCATGGGATTAAAAACATTAACAAAATACATTAAAAGTTAACTGATGTTGAAATTTCAAGTCTCTTCAGGTGCCCCAATGTTTGATATATTCCTGTGACAAAATTGGTAAAGATTGGTAGAAATGGTACATTTAAACCTGTTGCTAATGATTAAAGGAAAAACTACTCAATGCACAGCGAAAACTTTAAAGCTGATTTTCTCAAAATGGCCTCCACCACACATACAACATTCAGAAATGCGTCACATCCACATTTTTTGCGGCAGAAACACGATTTAAGTATCAAAATAACAAGCAGAATTTACAGATTTGAGACATGCAAATATCTCAAATTGCCAAATTTTAAGTTAAGACTCATTTCGTGAGAACGGGTTTCAAATGTCCTCATCATCATATAGTACTTTTAGTAGTAATCATAATGACCACCTTCAACATATTGTTATCCAATCAAATATCAGTACTTACTCCCCAGCTGCTACCAGTTTGGATTTTTCATCCATCTTCTTTGTGATGCGGGGGCGGCCTGGTTTCATCTTCAAGGGACTTGTTGGGCCCCCTCCTCCTGCTGTGGCTCCAGTCGACATGAAATGGGCAAACAATTCTGTCTGCTGCAGCAGGAAATTGAAGCGGTTGCTGCGATTTTCTTGCTGAAACACAAAAAGAACACAAAAATTTGATATGACATGCTAGTTAGCTAGTACCTGGATTTCAATGTCCCATCAACCACACAGGCATGCACATTTCAAAACTTCTCCTCACGTCAATCCACAAAATCAATCACTACACAAACATAAAATGATGATACTAAAACGACCCAATTCCTGGACACATTTGCAAAGCTGAATGCGAAGTTAGACAATATATCATATTCATATCACACACACACACACAAAATCCACATAAATAAGGCATGTTTACAGCATCAAATGCACAGATTGTTTTGTAACAAAACATAAGAACATTTCAAAATCAATACGACTGAGCAACAAAAACCCTGCCAACCTTCATACTCATAGTTCAATGCCATAACCACTCGGCCAATAAACCTTCACTCTTCAGCCAAACACAAGTCTGTGAAACAACTTACAATTTTTGCCTCATATCACTGAGCAACAAAAACCCTGCCAATCTTCATAGTTCAATGCCATAACCACTCGGCCAATAAACCTTCACTCTTCAGCCAAACACAAGTCTGTGAAACAACTTACAATTTTTGCCTCATATCACTGAGCAACAAAAACCCTGCCAATCTTCATAGTTCAATGCCATAACCACTCGGTCAATAAACCTTCACTCTTCAGCCAAACACAAGTCTGTGAAACAACTTACCATTTTTGCCTCATATCAGTTATCACGGAGCAACAAAAAACCTGCCAACCTTCATAGTTCAATGCCATAACCACTCAGCCAACAAACCTTCACTCTTCTGCCAAACACAAGTCTGTGAAACAACTTACAATTTTTGCTTCATATGACGGAGCAAAAAAAAAACTGCCAATCTTCATAGTTCAATGCCATAACCACTCGGCCTATAAACCTTCACTCTTCAGCCAAACACAAGTCTGTGAAACAACTTACAATTTTTGCCTCATAGTCTCCATCTCCTCCTTTTGCTTCACTGCTACCTGCTTTTGGAGGTGCCTTCAGCAGCACTGAGGGACCAGCGAAAGGTGCCTGAAAAGTGAAATAGACAAACGTAAAATATTTTAGTCAACCATTTTACCATAAGCTGCATGAGTTTATTTGTCAGGTTTTAACTTTTTAAGAAATATGTAAATAAAGCTTCAATGCATATTCTGTGCGTGAGTGTGCGTGTGTGTGTGTGTGTGTGTACACTGGCACAGTACAGAATAAACTGACATGCAGATATGCCAATGTAGTGCACACTTCAAGTTCATTCCTTACACACACACACACACACACACACACACACACACACACACACAGTCAGAGGAACACTGCAAGAATGGTTAATAGTGCCAAACCACTCGACACGCTTGGCAGAAGAAGAAAAAAAGAAAAAAATACCAGTATATCTGTATCAATCATCCTGACATCCTCAGTCACGTACGCCTACCTTAGTCTTTATATGTTTACTTTAAAATTAATTTAAAAAAATTAAATGATTTTCTTAGTTCTACTTCTAGATAGTAGAAAATTAAACTTTTGGTTAAGCAGCAGACGCAAAACAAAAGGTGAAAGCATGTAAACACAATTTTAGTTAGATGGTTATTCATCTTACTGGAGCAGCTACGCAACTACTGACAGTCTCTAGTGGGTCTAGTAGCCGGAGTTTGTACATTCACCGCGGAGTAGTTAACTATTCACAACATTAAACAATGAACAATGCCGGCATGTCAATGATCGCACACACTTTTCTGCTGGCACAAACGTCAACCAAACCTGTTGTTCCATCGGCTCATCAGGACTGTCTGGTTCGGAATCAGACATTTTGATGAATCTCAGTCACTATTCACGTAAGAGAGAACGTCTACGCTGATTAGGTTCGTGCTTTAACCGTTTGGCGGGGTAAAGCAAAGCACTACACCAGCGCCATTTTAGTACTCTCGAACCCAGCCCTGAAAATATCTGTTAAATGCGTACGTTGTCTACAGGTGGAAAAGCCACACGTACTTAATTAAATTGTCACCGCCAAAGCTCGGTTGTGGTATAAATAAGCTAAGTTACTACTTTTAGATGGATACATAAAACATATTTTAATTAGGTCCAAGGTAGGAGATTATTTGTTACCCGGATGAACATCCGTTCCGCGCTTAGCCGAGTGGTTTCGACTAACCACGAGTTTATAAAATTACAGTCTAAATAGACGACCTTTCGCACTATCATCAGAAGTCACAAGTATTACACCTATTCCCCATCAGCCCACTATCCAACCATCAATGAGTCATTGCCATTGTAATGTACAAGAGTCTTAGAGCTAGTAAAAGTAACTCTGTAAAGCGTCTATGCGCCTATGCTTAGTGGTTCGGCTAGATGACCCAATGTCCTTATTTGGCGGTAAAGGCTAGACAAAGGTACTTGTTTCCCCGCCGTGAGGGCACTTGGCATTCCACCCCCAAGCAGACCGCTTCCTTCCTTCTCTGTACTTTTTACCATAGCATTATTTAGTAAAATACACTAGTAGTAATGACATGATGTCCGCAGTTTTTCTACTCATTATCAGTCAGCCTGTTGCCCGCACGTCTAACCGCACAATAGCGAAGACTGAACATAACAGCCATAATTATGTTATTCCCGGCTAAAAGTCAGTGGAATATTTTCCAACTTCGATTGTCTCAACTGAATGAAATTACCGTAGTACTGCCTTTAATGGCAATTCCGGCGGCACTGACTCATCCGAAAATGATGTGGCGTCACAGTGTAACTTGACTGAGTCCGCAACTTGACACGGCCGGTCGCCTGCCGCCACGGCCCGAACTGATTTACTAGTGAAGTCTCGAGTCACTGTTAAATTACTCAGTCGACTCGCCGTTGGATGTGTCAGTTGTAGTTCAGTTAGGATGCTCTTTTTTTTTGGGGGGGGGGTTGGTGGGGGGGGAGTAGGGGGCCGGTTAGTCACTGTTTTCTGCACACCCAGGCTCAGTCCGAGCACCGCTTTCCGGCACATTCCTCCAAACTCTGCCAGCCAGTTTAGTTACGCCACTGACTGAAGGGGCACTCTTTATCTCCGCGCAGCTGTCCAGCGACGCGGTCAGCGCCCTCCGAAAGGTTCGGGTACTAATATGACCGTAGAAGCAACCGGCTAGCGCCAAAGCACGCACGTAAACATGAGACGCATCCACCCCGGCCGGGTAAAACAAAAGCCAGTTCCGTCTCGATTCAAACGATGTGGTTTTAGTAAGTTGTGCTGGTGTAAACCTTGTTGGCGGCTATAAATGACACGCCTTGCTTTATCTGAGTTGTTTGTAACAAACTTACTACTGTTTGAGTAGCAACAAAAAACTGCTCGATAGCTGACAGTTTTCTGCACCCCGCTATGGCGTAACTAAATACGGCAGTGGTTGAAGGAAAGATGTCGTAAACCAGTGCTTGGAGTTTGTGTTTTCTGTGGTGTTGACTACAGACGGTAATGACTCACAGGCGCTGCCAGGGGGCGGCACTACCGAGTGTCTGGACCGGCCGTTAGACATGAACCACTGAAGTGCGGCTGATGCCGGAATGTATTGCATACCACAATAGTCAATGACTGACTGACTGTATCCGCAGTTACCAAAGATCTTATAGCTAAGCTACACTGACTGACGCTGCTTTAACTATGATACGATCTTTGATATTACCCAGTATAACTTATTATCCTGAGAACAGCAGTCAGTCGGCATAGGCCGCTCGGCCCCGGCGACTGACTGACTGAGACTCGACTCAGTGGCGGTACTTTTTTTCTTTTCCCCTTCTCCGGCGCACGCAGTCACTGACCAAGTCAGTTGGCAGGTAGGTAGGTAGTGTTGCTTAATGTCCTCAGATGTCAGTTGACATATTAGGGACAAGCTGAGACCAATGCCGAAGCATGGTTCAATATAGCTTTACGTCCACGGAAACCAGAAGGCTCGTTAGGACGGACAGCCCAGGACGGCTACCTCGACTCTCACACAGCTCCTGAACTATGACAGTTGGCAGTCTTTCTTTCTTGGTGCTTTACGTCCACGGAGGCGAGATGGCCTATTAGGGACGGGGACAGAGTGGGAAGGGGCCGACAGAGTGAAGGCTCGACCGCGGAAACCGCCCGAAAAAGACAGGAGAGACCGTGGACCGCCTCCAGAACAATGGAAGTGTTAGGGCGGTGTCCCCTCGCCATTGCCCAGCGACTTGTGCACAGCGCAGTTGCTGTTTCAACCGCTGTGCCTGGCCAGAGTCACAAAGACAATGTCCGTCGCACTGCTGTTGACGAACAACTTGGACAACTCAAGCAAAGGAAGTCCAATTTTCTTAGCCCAGCTCCACCTCCCTACTCATGATCTCTTCTGGGCTAAGTTGAGGGTCCAGCTCCACCTCCCTCCTCTAAGATCTCTCGATCTTTTGATCTCGCCTGGTACCCTGAGTTGGCAGTCAGTTCAGTCACTTTATATAGCCGTACGCCGCAGTCATAGTAAGACGGGAGGGGCCGGAGTGCGAGGGTGTGAATTAGATGGTGTGGCTTTGGGTGGCCCGCGATCCGTCGTTTGAAGTCCTCAAGCGTAGGGGCCTTCCTTGACCTGGTAGCTAAGATGGAGTCAATCAGTCTATGTGCTCGAAGTGCTCCGACCCCGCCATCTCTCAGAAGTTTTCCTAACATTGCCGGCTTTGAAATAGCGGCCGGCTGATGACGGTTCGACGGTCTCACAGTGACTGAGTCAGTCTCACCGGTGGTCCCGACTTCGTTTCGGCAAAGATTATCGTGACTGATACAAAGATTGACTCTTTGGTTTCGGCAAGGACTGAGTCAAAGTACTAACGGGAGTGCTTCCGGCCACTGTCGCCGCCGGCGGAGTGCTTCCGGCCATTGAGTTTCTGTGCCGCTTCAGGCGATTGATGCCGGATGCGCTGCGCCGAGTCTCTACGGACAAGATTTTGCGCTTTATCACTGCTTTAATCATTATCAAGTTATGTCCTTAGCGTATGCCAGCAGCCGGTACTGAGTGTCTCAGGCTCCTCAACACTTACTGAAGATCTTTCGAGACAGTTTAACTTCAGTTACTGTAGTAACACTCAGTTTTCCATCAGTGTTAACCGTGCCCCAGTAAGGTTAGTACGAGTCGTCAGTACTTGCGACCCACTCTGAAAAGTCAGTGTGTCCACCGCCACCGGCTCCGTCTCCTGGTTTATCCTGTCAGCTCGATTCAGTGAGGACACTAGTTAAGCCCGGCCATTCGCACCGACTACGTCACAGCAGTCTTGTCTTGTAGGGTACGTTGCTTCCAAACGACTTTCAGAGTTCAGGGGCTGTGTGAAAGTCGATTGAGGTGGCCGTCCTGGGCTCCCCGTCCTAATGAGCCTTATGGTTTCTGTGGACGTAAAGCAACATTGAACCATGCACACGCATTGGTCACAGTTTGTCCCTAATACGTCAACCCGACATCCGAGGGACCGACACACTGCTCGGGAGCCCGCTTCACTGAGCCTGCCGGATGTAGCCAGACACCGGAACAGCCTGCAGACTTGGAAGTCCCCTGGACTGCTGCATTATCACCCGAGATGTTCCACTCAGTCTACAGCTGTAAGTAACTTCAGTGGTGTTTTACGCCCAATCAACCAGGACGGTTATACCAGGGCGACGTCTACAGCTGTCTTGATAATAAAAAATAAAAATAATAATAAAAAACAAGTTGAGTTTGTTAGTTATTCTGTCCGGCAGTGTGGGAATGCCGGCGGCACTGATCTGTGGTTATTGTCTGATGTACTGTCGCTGAATAGCGTTTTTGGTGTGGGACTGGACTCAGCCACAGCATGGACATGATTATGTGTGTGTGTGTGTGTGTGTGCGCGCGCGTCAGTGCGTGCGTGCGTATGTGCGCCGCGCGGCGTATGTGAAAGAGATGAGATGTTTTTCACATCAGAACCAGTACTGAAATACTGTTAAAGACTGGACCTCACTGATCTGGCATGGATAGCGGCTATGGTGCTGACACCGTCGCTGATGCTGAGCCTCGTGCCATGTCAGTTGTAGACTGAACTTGCTCTGTCAGCTTTCGCATAGCCGCTTTTAGTTTGATTGATCCGGCAGCGGCAAATTTAAAAGAAAAGAATAGCGCTGAAGAAGGTCGTGGGCCGGTTTGGCCTAGCGGTAATGCGTTAGGCTGGTAAGCAGGACCTCGGTTCGATTCCGTTTCAGTTCTCCTCAAATAGTTGTGGTCTGTGGACACTGTCAGTCTTGCGACTTTGTCCCTCACCGTTATTGAACCATTGAAACGGTCTCAGAAGTCTGTAACAGTGTAGCGTTGGGTATAGTTCCTCCGCCCCGTCTTCTGGTTTGAAAACGTAGTTATTTACTGATTCGGCCCATATAAATAAATTCAATGTACAGTGCATGGCATATGCGAGTGATTTGTTTTCTTTTCTTCTTGCTTTCGGCTGTGCAGCTATTGATGTGCTCCAGTTTTCAGTTGGGTAGGTTGTAAAAAGCTCGAGTTGCCAAAAGCTCTATACAGGTCCTAGTATGATGGTCGGATGACGACACTGGGAAAACTAGAGGCGGGGGGTATTGGTCACAGCCAAATGCCACTGAATGAGTGATCCGTGTTGGTCACACGCACACACACACACGTACGCACAGAGCTTTCCATCTGGCTGCCATGGAGCACAGCTGTTATGTACTGACGTGGTGAACGGGTATTCGAACATGTACCAGCATTCAAAATACTAACTGCTTTGATTGCATCCTGTAACTCTCGACATTGATGAATATATACATGCTATTACTTATTTTGAATGATATGTGTGCAACCCATCGCTGACTCAAGTCTTTCGCTCTGTTCCATGGTGCTTCACGACCTAAGCTTGTGAAGCAAACATGTCGGCCACTCTGCCCCTACGCGTGGAAACGTACTTTTTTTTTTTTTTACGACGATTGGCTGAAACTGCTCAGGCTCTCGGGTGCGCTCGTTAGTCGTCTCATTTCCACTGTGCGCATCAACTTAAGATTAAATCTCAGCTTTCGACAAGGGAATGCCTTTCGCTTAATGATATATAAAGATACCGCATAAAATACGAGCGTTAGGCCTTCTCTTTCCAAAGGGTGGGATTAATCTTAACTTGATGCGTACAACACCAGTAATATAGTGTGGTTGCTCTTGAACACAGAAGTTAACAGCAAAAACGTATTGACATTAGTCTGTACCAACATTCAACTCTGCTGCAATAGGCTACCCCTCTATATCACTATCATTGCAACAGATACTGTCTTTACCTCCCCGCCCTTTTTTCCCCGCTGCCGCTTTTGGAAGTATTGTGAGGCACTTTGAAGCTGGACAGTCCACGTTTGGTACAACAGGTAGGCCCTACATGCATCTGATCACTGTATTCATGGCACTAACCACCAGCATCACAACTTTTAGTATTATTTATATTTTACTGAAGTCAGTGACAGCCGTTTTAAGAACAGAATTCCTCTCCTAATCACCACTGTCCATACACATCCACCCCCACACACCTACACTCACCCACATTTTAAGAAATATGACATTTTATTACATCAAATGGATGAAAACAACTCCAAATGCAGCAGACATGTCTGTGACATAATGAAATAAAGCACAGAAAATAGCACATGGCTTAGATTTTGACACATCACAAAATGAACGATAAAATTCAATAATCTGAAGCTTTAGGGAATAAAAATATATCCAGCTGCCACCGTAACAGAAAGAGGAGTTGTTTTTTTGGTTACCAGATGATCCTTTTTCTTGATCACTAAACAATAAACAAACTCATCAGCCAATCCATCAATCTAAAAGATAAAGATCAAAGCAACTGGTGTGGGATGGGGTGGGGTGGGGGGGGGGGGGGGGGGGGAGCAGGGTGTTAGTCAGAAGAAGCTGGGATCTAGTCTCAAGATAGATGAATAAAAAAATCCCCACATTTCAACAGCTGAAACAATCAGCTTTCATGTTTTTACAGTACTGTACACAATAAAAACGACAACAACACACTTTCAGTAATGTTCTTCTCTTCAAAACGATCTCTTTCAACAAGAATCATACTATAAAATCCATCACAACATACTGCACACAACAGTGCAGAATTCAGCACTGCATCAAGATTTCATTCGTCTGTCCACAGCTGTCCATCTCCAGCAGTGTTTTCCGACACGCCTGAACAGACTTTCTGTCACCAAGGGCCTCGTACATGCGGCTGGCTTCCTTGATCAATCCCACTCGATCCTCCGAGCTGTGCATCATGGTGTCTGGCAGATGACGGCCGGCCATCAGCAACGCCATTGCCTGCTCTCTTTCTGGCACCTCGCAGTCTGACGACTCGCCTGCAAGGAGAAATTCAGCATGCATACAATCTAAGCTTGCCTGCACGCAAAACTCATTTCTCCTCTTCACCCAATAAAAGCATAAGGCACTCCCACTGGCAGCAGGCGTCAGGCTCTAAATTGCTTGTGGCTCATTGCGAAAGGAGTTTACAATATTCATTATTATTAGCATTACTACTACGCTACCTACAAAAACTGACCAACATAATTATGATCTCCCCACCAACAGACAGCACAAGAAGTTCATGCACACACTGAGTGGCCGATAATGGTTTTTAATGAACTGCTAACCAAGCAGGTCACATCAGGGCGACTGTCCATCAATTGTAGTTCTAAAACAAATTGGGTTGTAAAGCACCACAAGAACCAAACGGTACAACTAGAAATGCGTCAGTAGCAGTTGGTTATGCTTAAAGCATCTCGTCAACACAGCATTCTTCAACACTTTAAAAAAATAATTGCTTCTTCAATTTTGCGTCAAGAGATCATGCCCAGGCAATGTCTTTCAAACTTTTTATTATGACTAGTTTCTCCTCCATTTTTTCTTTCACATTGGAACACAATTCCATAAAAATAAAAATAAAACGTGTTGTAATATCCAGCACTATTGTTTAGACACTCACCAGAGCTGTTGGACCGTTGGGGTCGTCGGCGAATGCTACGATCCAGAAGCTGTTGTGTCCTGGCCGGGTTAGCCCCTGCCATCATGCGTGATGTTGCTTCATGAAGGAACACCTGGTAATAAGAAGGTCAGTCAATTAAGGAACCTGCACTTCAATCACACACTGATTTTGTAGATTTCCCTTTCCACCTCTCTTGACCAGTCATTTTCATCATTTTCCATGCCAAATGTGAAACTTTCTGAGAAATGATCTACAACATACAAAGTTTGAGAGTGGAGATGGGGGCAGTGTGGACTTGTAGTGACAATGGTGTGTGTGTGTGTGTGTGTGTGGGGGGGGGGGGGGGGGGGGATTTGTAGTGACAAAACAATGTGATCAGTAAGCAGTCAGAAATAAATCTGAATAGCCTGATCATCTTGGCAGATGCAAGGGTAAACCCCCCCCTGTGTTTTAGTCTTCGAAATGTACAGCAGAATTTGTTTTGGCCAAGATCACTATAACTGAGCTAACCTTGGGCAGTGCAGCTTTGTTGACCTGTGAAAGTTTTCGCAGGCTGCTGAGATCCTGCTGGAAGGCGATGAGCTCCATCTGAGTGGCAGGCTTGTCTCCCTTGTCTCCTGGCTGGGACATTTCCCACAACTCGGTGCGGGTGGCGAGCAACCAGTCGCACAGCAACAGCTGGACCGCCTGCAACACAGCCAGGAAAAGAATAGCATCATGTGTAAGGTGGAATCGCACACACACACACACACATTGTCTGAAAGGACTTGAAAGTAAATGGTATCTTTAGCAAAATACACCTGGCATTTCTACAAATGCAACAACTGTGTAGACACCACAGTGCAGCCAAATTTGCAGATTTGTTGTTGTTGGTGGTATTTTTTTGCGTATCCATTATTAAACTTCTGCCCTGTAATATTGCAAACATCCAGCTAAATCACCTGTAACAGTCACAGCTCAGTGAAACAACAACCCAAACCAAAACAGTATTCGAAGCGGAAAATGAACCCACATTCTTTAGAAATATGTCTTCTGAGAAAAACTTTGGCTGTACACATATTACAAACAAATAAGATGGAAAATGTTTATGGTATAACAAAAAGTGCAACCACCTTCAAAAACCAAAGGAAACCACCACATCCTGAGAACCTAGCAAACCTCATCTGAGGGGAAACAAACAACAAAAAAACAATCATCACCAAGCCACATACTTGCCACTGGAAAACTCCAAAACTTCATTAGGATATATCACAACTGTTCTCCCCCAACAATTAGACCCAACAAGCTACCTAATTCTAATAATCTGTCAACTGCACCAGCTGGCTTCATGTTGATAGTGCATGCCCTGGTATTTGCACTGCAGATGCATTGCATGTGTTTGACCTGATGCAATGCAACCTCAATGCACAACCATGACACGCAAGTTCAGCCACAGCAAAGTAAACTGGAATTCCAGACTCCACAACAAGATTTTATTTTCTTGCTTGGTAAAGACAATCTTTTTTCTTTTGGTTGCAAGAAACACTGGCACGCTAATATAAAAGCTTCAATGTATACTCAGTTAACCACCGGCAGAACACAGGAACAGAGCCTCCTTCCACCTAAGCTCCGACAGAATCTGGACTGACAAACTCAAAGTAACCTATATTCTCAGCACAGAGATGCATCCAGCCCTCAAACAACTTTCAATGCAACAGTCACACCAAATGATTAGACCTCTCTCTCCCTGTAACCACCACATGTCCTTAAACACAAACTCGAAAGTTTTAAGAATGCAAAACCTCGTAAAGCACTGTAGTCGTGGTCACTGTCAACACATGAAATGGTTCATCATAAAAATGACAATCAGTACATGAAAATCACACACGCAATTTCCTTGCACCACAAGTTAGCTACCTTGACAGTGTTTCGCTCTTCCTCAGGGTAGATCAGTTTGAGGCTTTCTCGCAGCAGACGGCCTGCACGGTCACACTGGCGCAAGGTGAAGCGCATGCGACTGCTATCTGGCTGCATCATAACTGATTTGCGAGCTTTGTAGGCCAGGTAGACTGCTCGAGGCAATGGGTCACTGCAACAAGTCGAGGTACAAGGTCATTTTCTTTGTCAACGTACCTCTCTTTTCTTCCCAAATGCAGGTTCAACATTATTAAACAACTTTCTGTAATTGGCAAGACTTGTTCTTGCTTTAGTTTTAAGATGACATCAACTGCTATTTCTCAGTCCTACACAAGTTATAAGATGATGCAGACTTACTGCTTCTCTGAGAATCCAGAACTATAAAATGTCCTTACTCAAGTCTTGGGATTCGGAATATTGCCTTAGCTACTGCCCAGAATTCTGCTGTCACAGTCTTCTTCTGTCACAGACAGTGAATCAGACACTTAACTTCCAATTTCTTCTTTTTCTGTATTCCCAAGCTGACTCGAGATTTGACTATTTTATTTCTCCCCAACATAGTTAAGCAAGTTGAAGACATGCATATCTTTAAAATATTGGCAACAATTTGAAAAAAAAATGTTTTCAAGCAAGGGCATAGATGGAGTTTTGAACTGGTTTGATAGATTTGTATGGAGTCATCCCAATCTAACCTACATGATCAAGTGACCATTAAATATGGAACTAATCCAGACAAGATTAGTTTTTTTTATCTTAAAAAAAAAGGGAAAAAATACAACTTCTGCAAACATCAAATACATGTACACATCACTGGTGCACACACACATCAAAAGAGCTATGCACTTACTCAGATGCTTGCAGCTGTGTGGGGAAAACATCAAGGAGGGAGTAACTGCGGGCTGCATTCTCGTCATCACCACTCAGCCAATAGAATGCAACGGACACCACAGCTGCCCACCACTGCGACACCTCGTCAACCACTGTGAACAGTCAGGTCAACATGTTTGGTTAGAAAGTGTCCCCAAACAAACTAATCTCAACCATGTTTGACCCCCAATCCACTAATGTGATTTGGAAGCATTGTATCTTCAAAAATGTTTCAGCATCTTGCCTCAGGCTCGAAACACTACTACCAGAACCACCCTAGCCCCATTCCTACCCCCAGTGAAAAGGGAACCCACCACCTTCCCTGACATCAACTCATCCTATAACCTGCAAGGCAAGAGGGTGGCAGAGGGGACACATTTCCAGAAAAGCTGATCTGAAGCAGTCCACGACAGTGAAAAGGTTGAGGTACACTTACAATACCCCCCCCCCCCCCCCCCCGCAATTAAAAAAATGGTTGGCGGATGTCTCAGAAGAGATGGGGGAATGGGAGAACTGCGACTGGTCTAAGCACCACCTGTGAACAGCTGACTGTATTTTGGGTACATGGTTTAGTTCATCCAAGTCATCAGTGCATGGAACTTTCACCTGCACATTACCAAAGCCAACTGTACAATGTGGCCAGCCTACCTGGTGCAGATGACATGCAGACTGCAGCCGACACAGAACCGTCATTTCTACTGATGCAGGAACACTCCACCAACAGCTGGGTGTACTGCATGGCTTCTGAAGGCTTGGATTTTCTGAAAACAAAAAGAGGTGAACTCACATCAGCACTGCATGTCCTGTGGGTATGCACACTCCTTTTGGGTTGGCACCCACACATACCCTGTACTACATGTACATATTTATGTTTATGTGCATTTTTCCTTGCTTGTGGTCTTCAACATGAAAAAAGATCACATCACTGATTATTTACCAAAGATAAGCTCAGCGTTTTTTTCAAATAACAATACACAAAACAGCTTCTCATAAAATTACTTGAAGAAAAAATACATACATCTATGGAGGCACAGAACACTCACCCAAAAGGATCATGAGGGGCCACAAGAGAGAACAAGCTCTTCTCCAGCAGGTGTTCCCTGAAAGCCTGCGTCACTTTTGCCAATGGATCCACTGCAACAGAGATTTCAACATTCATTTACACAGCCCTGAACAGCTCCCACAGGAGCAAAATATTCCCATGTCAGTCAAATACTTTTATGGTCCTACCAACAAGCTTAATAGTCAAAAATAATGGATAGCTTTACATAGCGCACATCTCTCTGCAGAACATAACTCAACACAAAAGCACCGCTTGTACAGGGCACTATGCTTGAACCTGCTCCCAAACAATCATCACTGCAATTATATGCGACAATGAAAAAGCACCCTACTTTCTAGAATGGGAACAACTAGAACACGTGCAAAGCAATCCCCCTTTAACAACAAAAGTAAGTAACTTGGTGTGTTTTTATGCCCAGTCAACCATTATGGTTATATCAGGGTGAGACAACAAAAACCAACACAAAAACATTCTAGGTCTTGTGTAGGAACGTAAATCCGACCTTTGGAGCCACTGCTGGAGAGAATGGAGGAGGAGCTGGTGTCCACAGGCTTGCCATGCACAAAGAAGCTGTGGCCCTCAGGGTGCAGAAGCCACTGGATGTTGGGAGGCACCTGGTCCCCACCCCGGGTACATACGCGGCGGGCCCGACTCAGGAAGTAACGCTGCAAGCAGACAGGAACACATCATTCCTCTCTCTCTCATAAATGCATTTATTTCAGTTGAGTGATATGGGAAGGTCTCATTCTTCAGCTTCTTGTGGTTTGGATTGCTTGGAATCATTGTTGTTTTCCACTTGTGGTGTCTCAACGTAGGTGTATTTTAATCTGAATTCTCTAAAGTGTGCCAAGCTCTATCTTTACATTAGAGGTTTGTGCTTCACAAATACATTACCATTATTACTTACACATTTAAAGTTATTCCAGCTTCTTTTGGAAGAGTGCCAAAAATCCCCCTGCCTGGAACACTTACCGCCATGAAATGCAAGCGGTCTGGCAGAGCAGCCTTGACCTGCAGGGCACTGGTGGCGTAGATCTCTGCCAGCAGCCAGCGAGGAATGCTCTCCTTGGCTGCCTCTCCCATGTTGACTCCACACAGCGCCAGGTTCAAGCCCCACAGGCTGCCTCCCTTCAGATGACCTGGACACCAAGTTACGCCTTGTACTTTATTTGGTGTAATTCCCTCACCTCTCGACTCCAATCTACCACTTTTAGTACTGAAACAACTTGAAGCAAATATTTCAAGCAACAAGGGGCCATTTCACGTTTCTAAACATCACCAGGAATGGTGGTGACCGAGTACTGCTTTCCCTGAAAATTATGCCAGGTGGGGTCAAAGGTGGGGTCAAAGGGCAATGCCCCTTGTGGGGGTCTGGGAGCAAAGCAAAGCCAGAGCAAAGCCAGTCGTGACTGTTCAAAACCAGCACTGAACAATTTCTGTGCATGCGCCAAATGTTTTGTTGTTCTGTTTTTTAGCCATGTGCATGGTTCAGCATGCAATCTGTGAACCTGTACGAGTGTTTAATTTGTGTGAGAGTGAGAGAGAGAGAGAGAGAGAGAGAGGAAAATAAAAAGCTGCAGCAGTCTCACCAGTAAGGTGCAGCTGGTTCAGCTGGTGATAGACCAGGGCAGCATCACGAGCCGACTCCTTCACCTCTGCAGTCTGGATGCGGGAGCTGCGCAGGCCTCCTGCACGTGCAGCCAGCCAGCGACCCAGGTACAGGCGGTGAAGGACCTGACGAAACAGTTGCCACAGGATCCCTGAAATGGTGTCAGTCATCGATGCTGGTAGTGGGCGCCCAAGTGCCTGCAGGCAGCGGCGAAGTTGCTGACCAGCTGCCGAGTAGTCACCCTGAAAATGTGATGTACTGCCGCTGTTAGAGACATTTGGAAGAGAAACTTAAGGGCATCTCATAAACATTTAAAAGTGTGCATTTTGAAAAACATGTCCCCTCTGTTTTCATCTTTACAGCAACTGACTCTTCTTGTTTTTGTTAAAGGGCATCTTGACAGTCTCTAAATCTAGACAAGCAAATTATGCTGAACCAAACTGCACACACACACACAACCCTAACAAAACAAACAGCCACCAAAACAAAAACAAAAACAAACTATTTTTGTGCCTACCTGCACTATCAAGACTACATCATACAACCCACATCTCTGCTACTACACACACTACAAATATAAACAGATGACACAAAAACAAACTCACCCTCTCCATGTCCACCTCAGCCTGACGTCGATGCCTCCAGTAGCTGACTGATGCAGTGGTGTTTTTACGGGTGACAGGTTCACCATACACCAACACCTTGGCCAGCACCACACCTACCACCACAGCATTCAGCAACCACAGGAACACCTTGGGGAACAGCCACGAGGATACCGTTTCCATCCAGCCTGGACAAGAGTGGTAGCAGCAACCATGAAACATGCCAGTCCGTTTTCATTTCCAGCATAGCAGAGGCATGAAATTCCAAATAAAGTGCATGTAGTCTGAAATGCTACAGTGTCCTTTAACACAAGACTACAATGGTTAGAATGTGGAGACTTCCATGCTCTTCAACTTTATATATTGCTGAAACATTTCACACCAGCTTGGATACAATGGCCACACAGGATTTCTTCCAAACTGACCCGACATTATCCAAGTAAGTGTGCCAACCAGCTTCTCCCATTTCCAACAAGGGCACCACTCCTCTGCACCCATTTTTCTTCTTTTGAAATTGAACTGTTTGAAGCAGTACAGCAAAACCCCTCTTGCAAGACCAGTGCGAGGTTTTCATCCATGAACCCCTCACCAAGGACCTCCCCTCTTCAGACCACCATTGCTTGAATTTAGACTGATTTCAAAACATATTCGTTGTACTACCATGCTTCTGAATAGCATCTTTAACTGAGGGTAGAACTATCTATTTCACATGCCAACTGCCTGTCCCTTTCTCTGCAGTTACGATCATGCCATCATCAACCAAACTTTCTCCATCCACTTTTGGCCTATGTATATTACAGCTGCTTGAAGGCAGCAGCCAAAGTGGTAGTTCCACATTTCTATGAACCTCTCACTTTCATTACAGCTTGCACAAAGCTGGGTGATCATTCACAATCCTCCATTTCCTTTCCATCCTCAAACTGTGAATATTCTAAATATAACCACAATATAAAACCCACAGGTAGCTGCAGCAGATAGAGGAAAATCAGCAACACCCTGCAACAATGCTAGACTTCAGAATCAAGAAAAATAACTCCTCAGGTTTCTGGCAGTACCAAGAACCAGCCATGACAAAATGCCACAACCTGTCCTCAATCAACACTTGGCTACATCTTCCTCCCTTGGATTTTACAGTGCTTCACTACACACTCTAAACATGGAATGGCACTGCCTACATCAAGGTAAAAATTAACAAGTCAAACGAGCTCACCTCGAGTCGAATCTTCCTCAAAGCCCAGGAGAGTTCGTCCAGCGTGACCAGAAGAGTCCACTGCTCCCTGGAGCTGTGACGCAAACAGCATGTTGACTGGATTGAATGCCAGGACACCAAACATGAAGACACACAGAGCCAGGCGAGAACGATCCAACATGCCCTGCCCCAATCCAAAGCTGCTGGACGAGTCCTGCATGGAATCTGAAACAGCGATAGACACACAAATCAAAACACCTCTCATCATCAGAGCAAACAACACAGCACATTTATGTAAGTGTATCCTTGCTTAACATATTTCAAGCATGTTTTCTATTTCATGTATAGCAATAAAGACATCCTGAAATTCATCAGCATTTAATTTATTCTGGACAGTATACAAACACCATTCAAAGTCAACATTTTTTTTCTTTTCAACTTTCTTCAATGAACTGGGACTGAAACATGAACAATACAACATGTTAATTCTTCTCCCAAAGCAAATCAACTGATTCAGTGCCTGCTGTGCCGCTTACCATCCATATCATCAAAGACTGGGCTGCTGGGGGCAGACGTATCGCTCTGAGGAGGAGTGCTCAGTGGAGAGTTCTGGTCAGAACTCGGTGGCGTCAATGCAATTGCAGACAGGTCAAGGTTCTCTCCACTCTTCAGCAGGTCTTCAATGTCTGCAAAGATGAACATTCACAGATATGAAAACTGCTTCCGACATCATTTACGAACTCTCTTCCTCTGCTTTTTTTTTTTTAACACTACATAAAGGACTGTTTGTAATCTGGATCTGTAATTGTACACCTTTGAATGTTACCAAATATTTCAATGGGTGTCATCAGCACTTCTGAGCTAAAAAACAACCCCCAAAATGACACACTCCCATTCATTTAAATGCAAAATAAAAATATTTACAAATGCAAAACCCAAGTAGCAACAAATACACACGAAGCACACAATACAGAAAAACTCACTTTGTTTCTTCAAGGCAAGTTTGAGAGCCATGTTCTCCTGCTTCAGACGGTTATTGGAGTTCTGAAGGTAGTGGATGAAATCAATGGCTTTTCTCAGGATGGCTGACTTGTTCAGCTGAAAACAATCAGAAAGTCAGTTTTGATAACAACGTTCAATTTCCTTCTCATTGTTGCAAAATCTTTTGAGACAATTGTCAGCAACACTCGTTTTATACTGTTGCAAAATCTGTTGAGACAATTGTCAGCAACATCCATTTCAATGTCATACTAACAACAAACTTTTGCATAAATGCTGCATTTTTTCAGCATCAACAGTCTTTGTGGTGCATCTCAGGAATATAGGTATGATGCACAGTAATATATTAGGATACATTCTATACAGGGAACACATTTCATTTAACATGTGGATGAAATCACTCCAACTTCCACTGAGCACTAACTGAAATGTACACCTCAAAGGCTATAAACCTTTTCCTTCCACATATGTAGTACCCTAAAACACACCTTTGCCTCTGTGCCAGCAACGAGATCCTTCAACTCAATTATCTTGTCGTTGATACTCAGGCGATAGCGCTTCTCAATCGCATTGTGTGCGGTCCGCTTCTCTCCTTTGCACTTCATCTTGGGGGTGGAGCTTAGGCGGTTGATGGGCATTTTGTCTCCATCCACAACCTGCACTGGAATGCTGGTGGTCAGGATGGTGTTGCCGTTGGTTACCAGAGTCTGCATGGGGCTGGAAGAGACACTGGGGATGGTTGTGGGAGCAGGAGAAGGGGTGATGGTAGTGGGGTTGGCAAGGGTGACCGTGGTGGTGTCAGTTGTTGCTGCTGCCTGGTTGCTGCCAGTTATCTTGATCAGCTGAGATTGCAACAGCAACTGCAACACATGGGAAAGAGCCACTCAACTTCTGAGAACATGTAAAATTCTGCTGGTCAAAATCATAAAAATACAGATAAGCCCAGTCATCACACACGCAGATGCACTTGCAAGCAACTTTAGAACAAAATGTCAGTTTTATATAAACTTTTGTTGTTGTCCATAATACATATATGTTATTGTTAACAAATTCAAGTGTCCATCTTGTGATGTTTTTAAGCCTCATGCACCCGACACAAAAGCGAACAAATTTACTGATTACAATGCAAAACATATAAATAAATGAGTTAACTGTCATAATGTTACATTAACAATTAGCTGGAACTTATTATTTGCAATTAAATAAGGAACCCCTTTTGCTCGCATATTGATAAAATAATATGCTACTAAAGCTGGAATGGAGTGATATTACCGCAGAGCAGTCCCACTGTAGCAAAAAAATAATTACCGTGCTTCACATGCTAATTGCTATAGAACAAAACAACTTGCTCTAAGATTGTAAGAAGAAGAAAAAGTTGCTAAAAGTGTAAAATATACATTTAAAAGTAAAAAAACAAAATGTGAACCAATTTCAACATGAATAAAAACAAATATACAGAAAAAAATGGAGCGAGATTAAGATGAAATAAACTAAGCAAACACTGGAACTTATACATCACCATGAACTTTTCAACTGGCACTTTCAGAAAAACATTGTCTTCTAAGCGACAGTGATCCTAGAAAGGAAAGATGCATACATGTATGTATTAGTCTATTAGTATTACTTCAGTTGTGTCTTTTCATTTAAAAGTATTTAACAAATGGAACAGTTGCGTATTTTTAGGGTACCCCCCACCCCCCCAAACCATCCGAGTTTTGCTGCAAATCAAAAAAGGGGAGACAAATAATTTACCCAACGAAGGAAAAACCCACCCTAAGCAACAGCATATGCACTTTTTCTCTCCTCTTTTTAAACTGGTGCCAAACCTGTAACACTAACAGAAGCTTATAGTTCTTTACCTGCTGCAGCTGCTGGAGGCTGACTTGACCAATGCTTTGAGTCGGCACTGCTGCCGGGGCTGCAGTGACCTGCACAGGCTGCGAGTTGACCACCTGCACCTGAGTGGAGGCCACCTGATGCACAGGCTGCTGTGCGGTGGCCGACACCTGTGTGCTGACAGGGGTAGAGGCGACCGTCGCAAGGGGCTGCTGCAGGATCAGCTTCAGCTGACGCTGGGTGTTCCCAGCTGCTACAGCACTGTTCTGAGCCACTTGAGTGATTGTCGTCATAGCCTGCTGCAGTTGCTGCTGCCTTTGCCGCTGCTGCTGCTGCTGAAGAAGCAATTGCTGCTGCAGCTGTTGTTTCTGCTTGGCCAGCTGGATCTGTTGTTGAAGCCGAGCTGCTGCCTGGTAGATCTGGTTGGCACTCGCACTCTGTGAGCTGTCATTGAGCTCCAGCAGAGTCTTCAGAGCGGACTGAGATAGCTGTGATGAGAGAAGGGCAACAGCAGGGTCAAGTTCTGTGTCAGCAACAATGCCGCCATTTGTCACGGGGTCAGCTACAGACTCCTGCTTCACCACCTCTGCTGTCTCTTGCAACTCCAACAATGATTTGACAGCATTTGAGGAAAACTGCACTCCTGTCAGGTCTGCAGTTGGGGATGCAAGGTCAGGCTGTGCTTGAGTGAATGCCGAGAATCCAAGGTCTGGCTCCTGTTTGACCATGGGAGTAGAGGAAATGGTTGGAGGTCCAAGTCCAAAATGTGGGTCCTGAATGCCATCTTGTAATAATGGAGTGTCAAACAAGTCTGAGGCCTGAGGGAGCTCTCCGTTGATGTACTTGATGAGGTCAACATCTGCAGAAAGATGAATGCTTTCAAAACCACAATCAGATATGAAAGTTCTGGCAGAAAAAATGATTTTGATCTATTTCTCATCCAACAAACTCTTGACTGGTCTTAACCCCCCCCCCCCCCCCCCCTTTTGTTTGCAAAAGTCTTCAAACCAGATCCAAAAACAAAACAAAAAAACTACATTACATCAGATCAGTTAAAATCGGCTGCCTTAAAATAAAACAGAATCATTTTATACAAAGATCGAATCAAAGTCCAACTCACTGATCAATGCCAGAACTGCACCATGCACAACTTGATTCACATTCCAGTTTCCATAGTTCTGACATGTCTTACAACGCCATTTAGTATTTGAGCAAATTAAATAAGACATTTACTCCTATTAAAAACAAAACAAAAACAAACAAAAAAGGATGATTACTCATGATACAGTCGTTAGTTTGTAACACCAAATGTGTATAGTTGGATATAAATATATATAATGCGTTTTTTGATTACGCTAGTAATGAAACCTTACAGATGTACAGGATGGAAACTCGATAGGAGATGAAAAACGTGTAACATCCAGGAACATTCCAAAATAATATCTCTTAATATGTCTGTTCGTGTGTAAACTGCCCTCAATGTTCGTTACAAATGACCGTAGGAGGTTCGATCTAACTACTCGAATTCTTGTCCTTGTCCTCCAGGAACGCGAACTGCGTTGGCAGACGACGCCGACTACAATCGATTAAAACAGACGTTTTTCTTTGAAACTAATGGACAAAACCTTCACAAATTACACACAGACTTAGCTCACCTTCTACTCCTCCAAATGTGCCAGAATCAAACTCGCCAGAATTCAATAAATCAGAGCCAAGATCAGAAAAACCCTCAGCGTCTGTCGACCAGTTCATCTGGTCGGCCATGATGGTTTCTGTCTGAGGGTAGCGCCACGAGGCATTAACCAATCGCTGCGGAGAGGAGCATCGGATGATTTTTCGTCACAGCTCGTGCGTTCATTATTTATGCAAATATCACCGGAACCAAAATACGAAGGTCAGTAAAGCTAAAAGGGGATTCCGATCTTACCCAAAACAAGCTAATTTTAGATTCCTGACACAGTGGCACGAGAAAGCCAAAACAGGTGACTGACGGCTAGGCAAATTTAAAAGTTCAACAATCCTTGGAAAGGAACACCTTTCAACAAATGTTTTGCAGTTGAAAGAAATTATCATAACTTTTACGGCTCATATTCAGCCTGTTGCGGCGTGATAAATTCATTAAAAGTGCAGCGTGTAGATTTTCCTGGTTTATTGTTTTCGTCAGTTAACATTGTGCTCAATATTCTATTTTCTCAGTGTTTATCTAGAAGGTTAGTTGGTGAGTTGCTGCTTTGAGCCCAGTCAACCACAGGCTTTTGATGGAGTTTAATTAGTGTTCCTGCTAATTACCTAATACAACGTCGGATGGCAAGTAATTGTTTATAAAGTTTTCTCTGACGGTTAGTAAAGAAAAAAGAAAAAGAAAACAAAAGTGCGTACTGTCATTAGTAAGACTAAGAACCGCCTCTGTTTGTAACTGTAAGCTAGGATGCCCTTGTTTCAGCAGTCATTTAGCTTGAACAATTTAGACTGAAATTTTGCACAAGTTGCTTTTGAAAACATAACCTTTTTAGTTTTTACATGTATGTGGATTACAATTAGATTTACACACTACTTAATAGGTCTAGACAGAGCTGTCTTTACTTTGGCTAGCTATTTTTGTTCCACGCAGATGGCGCTTTGTTTACACAGCATCTTCACAGTGTCACTGATTACATACTACCGCAAAAAACAGCAATGCTGTTGATCCTTACATATTTTGAATGGTTTTGTCGTGCTGTTCATTCAACAGATGCTTCCTTATCATTCTAATCTGTGCTTGTTGTTGTCCTGAGGTGACCCAGTGCAGTGGACAGGATGTTTAAAATAAATTACCTACTTCTTCTTCACAAAAAGTATTGAGACATGTATATATATGGATACATGTATGTATAGCGGAACTGAAATCCACATTCAAGAATAATTTCTTCCCATTAGCAATTTGCTTGAGGAACAACATCCCACTCCACACACCAGCTGCAGACTCTTCCCAGGCCTTCAGATCCACCAATGTGGCCTGGTTAAAATAAATTACCTACTTCTTCACAAAAAGTATTGAGACATGTATATGTATACATGTATGGATAGCGGAACTGAAATCCACATTCAAGAATAATTTCTTCCCATTAGCAATTTGCTTGAGGAACAACATCCCACTCCACGCACCAGCTGCAGTCTCTTCCCAGGCCTTCAGATCCACCAATGTGGCCTGGCTGAGAAACAATTAGTAGGCTGAAGTGCCACCGCCTGTCTCATTGTTTCAGATAGTGCACTTTATGAAGGAGCAGGTTTTCTGTCTGGATGGTTGTGCGTGTTGCAGACCCAGACTAACAGTTCATGTTCACTCAGCAGAAATAAACATTACACTATACAGAACAAAAGAGGGAGAAGAAAAAAAATCAGTGACAATAATAAAAACATGAGAGCTCTGGTGTGCTGTCTGTGATGTCAGAGACACTTTGATGACATCAGACTAAAGCAATCACAAAACACTTAGGAAAGAGCGAAGGTGTCAGTGATGCTGACAACTTATAATATCAGGATTAAATCAGCTGGACTTTCAATCGCTAAATTGTTATGGCAGATCATGTTCTTTTCACCGGTTCCAAACACTTGAGAATTATTTTTGATTGAAATCTGAGGTTAGTTCCTGAACTGGCTGAAAACACATCCTTGTAAATTTATGTAATCCCATGGATAGTGTTCCAGAAAATGATTTTTTTCCAGGTGCTCTCATTTGAGATGGATATATACATACCCACAGATGATTTAAGTTTAATAGTCAACGTGTGTAGATGTTTGTGTGCCAGTGAAAAAAATGAAGTATGTTAACTGCATATTTTTACTGCCTTATTAAAACTAAAAACCTTAATTTTTTTAAGGCATTGTCATCATGCACAGACAAATACAGAGAAAGAGTAAGAGCTACTTGCACTTTATCTGAAAATTAAATGCACTGTAAAAATACTCCCAAAGTTTCTAAATTCAGCTTGCTTTAAAAAAAAATTTTTTTTAAAGGATTCTTTAATTCAAACATTGCTAATCAGTGACAGCAACAACAAAAATCAGTTTTTCTGATTGCATATCTCCCTTCATTTAGAGCTTCTTAAATGTCAGCTGAGAGTATTCTCCCATGCTGACAGAGTCTACCACTTAGTGGTTTTCTTTTGTTAGTTTGGCCAATATCCTCTTGCCATTAGGTGCCAGTGCTCACTGATAAGCTACACAGGTAGTGATTAAGTGAAACATGTCAGACCTAGGCAACCAACATGATAATGGTCCTCATTAGGATCAGGATCATATTTTTTATTCCGCATGGAGTTGCAATGCAGTGTGTGAGTGTGTGTGTAAGTGTACTTCTGTGTGTTTGTGTGTGCGCGCATGTGTGTGTGTGTTTTGTTCAGTTCAAGATGGTATCTATGCGCTTGGAAAAGTCCATCCTGTCTCTCAGAAGTATCCCCAAAGTTGCCTTTGAAACAGTTCCACTGTTTGTCTGATTGACAGTTGCCCTCTCTCGTCCTTTCATGGAAGATCATGCAGTGCTTCCTCTTTCCACGCCTCTCTTTGAAGCGATCAGTGGTGTGATGTCCTTGGCTTTGTGCCCGTGGGTAGTGTCTCAAGCTTCTTAACACTTCAGATCTTCTGAGAAGCAAACCACTTGAGGTGGTTTTGCGTTGCCTGCCAGACTATCTGCTCAGTCATTTCCCTTCACTCCGGCATGTCCAGGGCAGGACACCCACAGGAGTTTTCGAAGGTGGCCGTCGACCATCGACATATTCCAGTCTGGGCTTCCCATTCCACCTTTTGTAGCAAGCTCATTGAATCTGTGAGGATGATGTCAATTGTCATGTGTGGTCTGACTGTCACCTCTTGAGGCAATCCAATGAAGGACATGGGTGACTGCTTCCGCCTCCATTGTCAAACTGGAGGTTGAGACAATATAGGCTGCACTGTCTTCATGGATGGTAGTCGCACCTTGCTTGACAGTGAAGCCCCACCCTGACTGGTGTGTGTGTGTGTGTGTGTGTGTTGTTGGTATCATTATATTCAAGTTGCACAATCAATTTGAATTATTTCCACTGTTGACTCAAAATATGAGCATGTGTGTGTGCATTACGTGCTTGTGTATATTCTATAAATCTTCATCAAACTAATGTGAGATGCTGGTTTGTTGGAGTTTGGTCACACATTCAAATAAAGTAACAAGTCCACTGATAGACCAGTTACAAATGGTAAATTTCACACAAAAAAGCCTTGACTTCAAGTATTCATGATTTTTTATTCCATAATGTTTATTATTCTCTTAATAGAATAATACCCAAAGCAATGTTTACACACAACAGTAACCCTGTACAGTTTCACAAAATTGTTTATTTACAAATATTTTGTGTTCAAATGATTTTATATACCCATATTAAATTGGACTAAACTTTTCATCAGAAACAACAGATGGTTAGAAGGCCAAAAGGTAGGGTATACTTCAGAACATCTTTGTTGTTGTGGAAAAAGTGCTACTGCAGGCAATTCAAAAATGGTACAGACCCGTGTACAAATGACCCAGGTTTACGTGGTACATATCTGTTGATCATTATTAAAAGTATATTCACGCCCCATCCCATGCTCCATGAGCTGTTTGTTGAGTGGGGTGCATGTGCATCATCAAAGCTGTTATTAATATAGTTCTCACATTTGTTTGGTTACTGTCTCTCAGTCTGTCCACATGTTCATATCTGACATTATGACTGAACAAGTGCAGACTCTAATTACACAGAACAGATTGTTATATGTGTATTATAACAGAACAGATTGTTATTTGTGTATTATATAAAAACGTATGAAACACTGTCTTTTTTTCATTTTATTTTTTACACATGTAATACTTTTTTCTTTCTTTTTTACACTAAAATATGCTGTTTCCACTGTTTTCACAAACTAACACCTCACAAAACAAAACTACCAAACCTAAAACAGTAATCATATGTATGAAACACTGATGATATCAAGATGAAGTGTCATCTGAATCAAGACAGGTAATGTACCCAGTTTCTATCACGTACCAAGCATACCGTGCTTTCAGGTCACACCTTGAAACGCCTTGAAACACCTTGTGACACACATTTTGCACCACAAAGAGTAGCCACAATGCAAAAACAAGATAATGTGTTATAAACAACTGCTCAGTAATTGTGAAAAGTCTCAGTAATAGTGAAAAAGTCTCAGAATATTCTTCTCAAAGTGCAAACTTACATCTCTGGCTAAAACCAATCACCTCTCAGAATATTCTCTTCGAAGTGCTGACTTACATCTCTGGCTAAAACCAATCACCAATATACTTTGCTAATAAAATATAATGGGATTAACCCAAGTAAAAATGGACGAAACACCACAGAGTAAATAAACAGTAGTGCAAGCAGACTCGGAAAACAACAATATCATAGTCACAATAAATCACAGACATAAACTGACAAAGAAAATGTGATACAAGCACTCGCTGAAAACTGATTAAGTTGGAAATGGGATTTTAATGTCCTGTCAACCAGACAGGGTCAAGATAAATCCCAGGAGAATTTGACAGCTGATGAAGAAGGGACAAGGTCCCACATCTATCCCAGACGGCCAGCCTGCTGAGCGCCAAGTTTGAGGGTGTCGAGGGCATGGGCGATATCTCCATCAGTGGTCTCTAGCAGACGAGTCAGCCATCCTCCGTCATCGTTGAACCCCATGGCCTTCATCATCTCCACAGCTTGGGTCACCTTCAGGTCTGCACAAACACCAATGGATTCACTGACTGATTACTTACTGACTGACTGGCTTAAATGTGATAATTTACCAGGGTTTGCACAGGCTTTAAAATTTGGGAAAACAGGTTCTTAACTGTTCTTGGTCCAGAAAGTTTGGGAAAAAGGGCATTTTTGGCCATGATCAAGGAAAGTTTGGGAATTTCATGACAATGGCCAACAAATCATCTACAGAATAGGGATAATAAGGGAAAATCTAAATTTATTCAGCTTGAAAGAGTGTTTGAAGTGTGTGTGTAACAGAGCCATGACTTGGTCTGATTGCAACTATGTGCAAATTAATAACAGGCCTAATCCCAGGGCTCCAGGCTTACAAAGTTTTCAATCCCAATATTTCCCAACCTCAAAGAACTTTTTTTTTCTTCATAATTATAAGACCAAATTAGATTACTCAACTGTAACTTAAATTCACACGCAGTGATGTGTGTCATTTATATTGACAGTACAGACGTCAAAGTATTGTTATTTCATGATTGTAGTTCAAACATTAATAAACAGCTAGCATATGATGCTATCCAGCTCACTGTTTAAGTCAAAAAATCACTGGCTTGTCAGTTTGACAGAAGTCAAAATTCACACACTTTTAAAGAAATTTCCTGCATTATTACAAAGTCAATCCACAATTGACAGTGACATAAACACAGACAAACTGATTAACACTGACTTGTCAAAATATCTAACCATGCAACCATTAGCAGGTCAGTGGTAAATTTGGTTCCCTGATACATAGTACTCTTATCAACTGGGTGATCATTCAGCTACTTGGTAGGTTTGTTATTTTGTGTGTGTAACCGAGTGCATCTGCAGATTGTGTTATTGTACTCTATATGTCACTCTGTCAATGTTCTTTCATGTGTGGACGTCATTCAATCCTTTACGTATCTTTTACGTGTTATTATTTTGGACATCACAAAAAGACGTGTTGAGAGAAAGCGAGAGGTAATATCAACTGCCTCTCGTAGATACCATCAGAGAAGAAGAATAAAAGCACCAAAACAGGAATATCTGGCTGTGGCTTGTTTGTGGCTCCACTGACCATTTACATGTAGTATAGAGCAGACAAACCTCTTAGAAAGTGGGCGTCTTTCATTAATCCATTGCCTGCCTTATGATGGTCTGGGACAAATGTTTTTCATATAAGCATACACCATCATGACCATCTGCTTAATTTGCAACTGGTCATGCATTTTCACACAGAACACATATTGTATCAAAACGAATGTTTATGGTTAGCTTAACTTTTGATTTCCAAGACCTTTCATTGGAGGACAGCAGATTTTGGTGGGGTTAACCATTTTCAGCATATTTGTCTATTTACTTTTCTAACATTGGTAATTGTGACTTACTGGGATACAGACCCTCACGCTGTTGTGCACTTTCTTGGGCTGATGCTTCAGTGCCATCAGTGGTCGTCTCTCCTTCATTCAGCATCGTCCAATCCTCTTCAGTGTTATGGGGTGACTGCTCACGACTCTGAAGAAAAAAAATTAAAAATGGTACAGCCTTGTAAGATAATACATCTGGAATGAGATACAGTATGTATGTACATGTGTCTGCAGTGTACAAACATAGCCAACAGAAATGTGAAATGTTGCCCAGACAAATCTTGGACACAACAGATGGGCATATAGACAAGACAGTCAATTCCAACAGAACTGCCCTAAATTCACTTCTTTGCTGGAGGGGAAGGGGGTCACCTAACAACTGACATGACAGTACAGGACTGCATTTAGCCCAACATGGTTAATAAATCTGATTTTGGTACCACATGAGAAGGGGCCTTTTTCTTCTTTTTTTAAAAGGCACAGCAGTGCAAATTCTGTTGAGCATTATGGGCATTCTATTTTCCTATTAATTTTTTTTTAGCAGTCTTTACAAAATGCTGAACCTTTCAGCCAAGCCAGATTTTAAGAACATTTCAGCCTTGAGCACTATCATCATCCATTCCATACACTCTTCCTAGGCAATATGTTGACAGAGGACACAATAAATGTGCAAATTTTCTGCAAGTTTCCTTGCAACTAACAGTCATTTTACAGGAAAAGGAAAGCTTACTTATCTGTATCAGTGTATGTGTTGTACACACACACACACACACAAAAAAGAAGAAGTGTGTGCTGCTTGGATCTCATGAATCTGTACAACACGAATATTTCATACAGATGTTTTACCAGTTTTCTGTTTTTATGTGACAAAATTCTCCAATGCTTGGAACTGGCACACAGTCTTTATTGTATCCTATGGAAATGTGTTCTTTGTTCACTTTTCTGCATTCTTATCTGGATGCTGGCTCTGTTTTGGATCTTTCCACCCAACTGTCCATAGCCCTGTGCACCACCTACCTGTCTGTCAGCATCATCATTGGTCTTAGGCTCGGTCGTCTCCTCCTCCATGCTCACTTGCACCTCCTCCCTCTCTGCCTCTGGTCTCGTCTCCGTGGAAGCTGGTTTCTCTGCTGGCTTCTCCGCTTGTTCTCCCTCAGAGCTGGTGCTGGGCTTTGGGCCTTGTGGCATGCGTGTGCATCCTCCACCATTGCCAAACATGTGGGTATCCCAGCACCACATGCCACTAGTGGCACCGCACCTGCCAGCACCATGCCTGTTGTTGTTACAGCGACCCTGGGTCTTCTTGCCTCCATGGTGAACTTCATAGGTCACATCAATGCCTGAAAGCACATCAAGATATTTTCCAAATTATTCTTCCATTTTCCACATTAAGTTTCCATCCTTGTGCAATATTTGCAAAAGAAAAAAGCGATAAAGAGAGGAGGACACTGTCCAACAAATGACCCACAAAAGAAAGATGTCATTCACGCCAAAAATATTGTGATGCATCCTTTCTAGTGTTCTACATGATGGTGAATCAGTATATAATATATATATATGTAATGCAAACATACTGCTTGTACACTCTGTGAACTAATCCAGTGCTGAATGAAACAGTGACACTGTAATACTCTAATACAGAGCCTGTGTCACCGCACAACCTGCAGCTAACTGCAGGGTCTTGGACAGCTCAGCTGGCAGAACATCTGACTGAAAAACCAAGGCGCAAAACTGATGCAGGTTCCAGTCCCCACTGCAGCAAGGGTTTTCCTCCCAGAGTCAACTTTCAGTGCAGACTCTCTCACAGTGTCCGTACAGCCCCCGTGAGCAATTGCATGTATTAACATCAGTGTGCAAGTTAAAAATTGCAAACACTGTCCGCCAAACCATTGCTTGGACACATGAAAATACTGCACACACAGACTGGAATGGGTAGTGCTGCACTTGCGGCTGCTGTGCTTTACCTAGGTAAGGTAACCCAAATTTCCTACATGAGACAATGAAGCTTAAAAAAGAAAAAAGAAAAAAAGGAAGCACCATGCACCCACCGAAAGGGTCCAGGAACTCAGCGATGTTTGCACCCATGTTCCGCAGGTAATCATCATAAGCATTATCTGTTGGCGCTCCCCCATCCTGCTGGGATCCGCTGTTGGGTTCTGTCCCCGTGGCCTGCCCAGAGGCAGAGGCAGAGGCACCAGCTGGGCAGGGCCCGTGGCCGGCATGGGCCTTCTTCATGAAACGGTGCATCCAGCGACGAAAGTGAGGTGGCATGAAGCCCTGCAGCAAACAAGCACAGCTGTTGGTGAGGCTCTGTATGAGCTCGCTTTCCCCACAGAAATTACCTGAATTTTCCATGGTAACATTTTCTTTTGGAACAGCAAACTATCAATGGCAAAACATCCTCTACTGTGATGAAAGATTCTCTTTTGGGATATTTAACTACAGAAAATGCAACACTTTTTTCATGTCAGAAAATCATGGAAAGAAAAAGGGTATGCTACGAGAGTTTCTTTTTCGTTGCAAAAATGGGACTGCTTTCTGAAAGGAAACTGGAGAATAAATTGAAGGGTATATTACAAAAAATATATCTGTAATAACGACCATATTAAAATGCCAAGGCCAATCTGTGTCACTCTCATCCCTCCTTCTCCTCCTCCAACTGAACTAGATTTTTTTTTTAAATAACAGGGGTGGGGAGGGGGGGGGGATCCTGTTCTGCTTGAAGAAAACATTGACATGCAGGCAGCAATGCGCCCACACAATTGCAATACCCCTGCAGACATGCACCTGGGAGGGCAAAAAGAATTGACTTACTGCTGGTCCTCCACCCGGGGTGGGTTGCACAATCTTCAGCTTGTCGTGTTCAGGGTGGATGCCCTTTTCCTCGCAGGCACTGCACAGGTCGTAGTCAAAGCACACCATGCACTTGTAGCGTGGTCCGTAGATGCTGCCCTCACAGCCATCGCACACAATTCCAGGATGCAGGACCTTTTCCTCTCCTGTTTGTGTCCCTGAGGTTTTGTCTGCTGGATAAAAGACAAACTCTACTATTGACTTAGTCAGTACACAGATATAAATATGCACCTAACATGCATATATATATATATGACAAAAAAGTTACATGCTCAAGACACCAGAGGAACACAACCAAACAGGCTGGGGTAGCCATTTATGATTAGGCTAGCTGTGACACATCGTCACATGACAGTTGTTTTGACACTGACTGCCAGTCCCAGCTTGTGGGCAGCCATTAGGCCACTGTGACGTGACAGTTGTTTTGACACTGACAGCCAGTCCCAGCTTGTGGTAGCCATTAAGTCACTGTGACACATGACAGTTGTTTTCACAGCCAGTCCCAGCTTGTGGTAGCCATTAAGTCACTGTGACACATGACAGTTGTTTTGACACTGACAGCCAGTCCCAGCTTGTGGTAGCCATTAAGTCACTGTGACACATGACAGTTGTTTTGACACTGACAGCCAGTCCCAGCTTGTGGTAGCCATTAAGTCACTGTGACACATGACAGTTGTTTTGACACTGACAGCCAGTCCCAGCTTGTGGGTAGCCATTAAGTCACTGTGACACATGACAGTTGTTTTGACACTGACAGCCAGTCCCAGCTTGTGGTAGCCATTAAGTCACTGTGACACATGACAGTTGTTTTGACACTGACAGCCAGTCCCAGCTTGTGGGTAGCCATTAGGTCACTGTGACACATGACACTTGTTTTGACACTGACTGCCAGTCCCAGCTTGTGGGTAGCCACTGTGACACATGACAGTTGTTTTCACAGCCAGTCCCAGCTTGTGGGTAGCCATTAGGTTACTGTGACACATGACAGTTGTTTTGACACTGACTGCCAGTCCCAGTTTTGACACTGACTGCCAGTCCCAGCTTGTGGGCAGCCATTAAGTCACTGTGACACATGACACTTGTTTTGACACTGACTGCCAGTCCCAGCTTGTGGGTAGCCATTAGGTCACTGTGACATGCGACAGTTGTTTTGACACTGACAGCCAGTCCCAGCTTGTGGGTAGCCATTAGGTCACTGTGACACATGACAGTTGTTTTGACACTGACTGCCAGTCCCAGCTTGTGGGTAGCCATCAGGTTACTGTGACACATGACAGTTGTTTTCACAGCCAGTCCCAGCTAACTCAGCAACTGTCACTGATGCAAGTCAGATTGTACAATGAAAATAAAATCAACAGGGCATTTATTGATTTAATCCCTAAATTATTATTTTTTCTTCAACCTCATTCAACTCTTGGAAAAGACCAGCCTTTTAGGATAAAACACATTTTGAGAGGGCCAGCTCCTTTAAAAGCCATCTGTTGATGTAGGAAACAAAATACCCCCCCCCCCCCCCCCCATCTGCCCCACTCTCCCAAAAATTAAAAATTGGAGAAAAAGAAAAGAGTCCCATGCTCACCATTGGCTCCCTGGCTGGAAGTGGAAGATGCACCATCCTTGTCCCCAGTCTGAGCAGTCGGTTTGATGAAGAGACGCAACACACCATCAGGGGAGTGCTTCACGGCCTCCATCAGCTCCACCGTGGACGAGAATGTCACAAAATCCCCATCACAGTCTGAAACAGGTGAACAGGGATAAACAGAATACATCATTGTCTGTCAACTGCATACCGGGTGACCTAAGACTGTAAGATACCTAACGTTGGGCAACAGTGTATGTTCAGCTATATTTCATTAATATTCTTACTAATCTTAGTTATGCACAGGCTGAGTCTCGTTTACTATAACACATTAACAGAGCTATTCCTTTAAATCACAATCTTTGAAAATCAAAGTACCCAACAAGATGTTCACCAACCAAGACTGTTTTATAATCTCTGTTATAATTTCTCTGTTTACTGTGTTGTCACTAATTCTTAGTATCACGTGAAGACAACTTTGAGTAACAGACTAACTTCCAAAACAGTTCTTCTGAATAGCAGGTCCATTGCTAGAGGTGCTGTGACACTAACAGAAGCTCAAGGTTAATTGCACTTTAGTTTTAAGGTTGATGGGGTCAGTCTCTGCCTTTAAACTTTGTTGCTGATATATCAGAGGGGCGCACTCACAATACAACTTCAATGGGTCACAACTATTCACAACTAACTGTGTTAGAGACTTAGGAAGTTAGGCTGTTGGAGGGTCACACTCACAGTCACAGTGCAACATCAAGTTCAAAAGGTCACCACTAAAAGCAAACCTACTGGACTGTGCTAACAATCACATGACCTGCCAAATGCCACCATGGTGACATTCTACATACTGTATTACAAGAGGCACATAGCAATAGGTTGCAACAGTATATATTTATATGGGACCTAATGATGCAGCACACAGTTACAATAAATGAACAGTTTATAAGGGATGCAGCACAGAGTTATAATAACAATTTATATGGGATGCAGCACAGAGTTATGATAAACAAACAATTTATAAGGGATGCAGCACAGAGTTATGATAAACAAACAATTTATAAGGGATGCAGCACACAGTTATGATAAACAAACAATTTATAAGGGATGCAGCAAAACAGTTATAATAAACAAACAATTTATAAGGGATGCAGCAAAACAGTTATAATAAACAAACAATTTATAAGGGATGCAGCACACAGTTATGATAAACAAACAATTTATAAGGGATGCAGCAAACAGTTATAATAAACAAACAATTTATAAGGGATGCTGCAAACAGTTATAATAAACAAACAATTTATAAGGGATGCAGCACACAGATATGATAAACAAACAATTTATAAGGGATGAAGCACACAGTTATGAAAACAAACAATTTACTGAGCCCCTGGACTGTTAAGACTTCTCTCACTTATCAGCCAAGCTAAAGTTTTATCACAAAATGATTACTGCAAAGTCTGCAAGTTGAAACAATTTAATTCAAAACAATGCTCTGGGAATGCTGGCAGCCATGAAAATGCAAACTCTTAAAAATTGTGAACTCTTGATTGTACATAAAAATCCCATTTATTAACTATAAAATAACTGAAAAAGTTAGCAAGTCCAACACAAAAGCAAAATTACGTAGTTTAACTAAAAGTCATAGTGAGAGTTTCAATCTCATGAGCACTTAAAGTACAGTGTTGGGGTTACTTTGACCTTGCACTGTCGGCAGTGGATCAGTGGGCTGCTTTCAGTCATTGGAATTTCTGTTCCCTTAGTCCACCTTTATTGTTATATAATCAATGTCATGTTAGTTTTTCCAGGAAAATAGCTATTACCTTATATTTCTGAAAATTGTTGTTACTGTATTAGTGTATACAGCACAAACTTACTCTCACTTTGAGTAACACCCGTCAGCGATTCATGATCTTCTCGTAGTCGTACTTCCTTCAAGTTCCACCCTTGTCCAGGCAATACCCCCATTTTACCTCATCGGTTTTATACATATCCTGAAAGTAACGACGTATGATCTAATGTTGTTGTTGTTTTTTACTGATCATGAATGTTAAATAATTTATTATTCATTCCGTCTACGCGGGTATAAATACAGACGGAGAGAGGGAATGCTGTCTCACCTTGCCAGAACATACGGAATCCATTCTCGGGGAGACAGAAAACTTCTGCCACCTTCGTGCTCAACAGCTGATACAACTCAGCCGTTCCAGACGGCACCTGAAAACGACGAATCTCTCCCTTCACCTCTCCATTTTTCTCAAGAAATGCCTTGATGTTCAGCACCATTTTTGCAGATGCCTTTCAAAGTGTAAAATTTCCAAATTACTGGTGCTGCTATTCAGTCGACGTGTGGATCAAACTGCAGAACAGTTTTGATCGAACTGAGCAGACGAAAAGTTGCAAACTGTGACTGCGACTTGAAGTTGTGGATCGAGCTGTCTTCCTGTGAGGTAAACGTTCCGAGTGTCAGTCTGTCGAGAAAGTGTGCTAATATAGTCCTCGATCGGCAATGGCGACCTTCTAAATCGCAACGTAACTTCTATGGCGCAGTCCTACAATGTTTATATCATGGTGGAACGCCACCTCGATTTTGTTGGGTCACGATCACGTGGGATGACGAATTAGTTATTATTAGTAACAAAATGAAAATATGACCTATTTGGCAAGTTTGTCAGCCAATCACGATCGCTTATCGAGTCACAGTCTAACCCTCTTCGAGAAATTTCACGAACAACTGAGAAAATTGAACTCTGAAACTTTTCGATGACACTGCAACATTATTATGTGATCGTGTCTACCCGGTGTTGACATTTCTCCCGCAAAATGAGTGTTTCGTGTGTGTGTGTGTGTGTGTGTGTGTGTGTGTGTGTGAGTGTGTGTGCTATTCAGGGCCTGTTAGTGCAGATCTATGGTATTCCAGCATTCGTCGGCTGAAACATGTACGATTATGCCTACGTAGGCGGCCTGCATGACATTCAGTCGCCTCTTCATCTCTTCACATTTTGAAGTGAAGCTGTCAATACTGACACACTCTGACAGTTTGTGTGCTTCATGCAATAGGTACGAGGAACAACTCGTGACAACTACAAACACTAAATTAAGAGTAAAACAAAACAAGAAAAGCCGAAAAGTCGAATCAGTAAAAGAAGAAAAGAAAAAAGGCGCGACTGACTCGGGTGGCTAAGTCTAGGGACAAAAGTGTGTGTGTGTGTGTGTGTTGTGTGTGTGTGTGTGTGTTGTGTGTGTGTGTGTGTGTGTGTGTGTGTGTGTGTGTGTGTGTGTGTGTGTGTGTGTGTGCGAGCGCCGGTGTTGTCACAGTGTGTGTGTGTGTGTGTGTGTGTGTTGTGTGTGTGAAGTTAGTGTAGTGTGTGTCAGTGTCAGTCGGTGCGGCACGTAGCGGCACAGTCAGTGTAGTGCTTGCCGCGGCGGTGCGTGTAAACGGCACACGGTGTGTGTGTGTGGCGGGGGGTGGGCCGGGGTGAGGGGGATGTGGTGTGTGAGGAATCATTGTAAGCAGGCCTAACAGTGACATAAGTGATATTATTATTTTTCAGTCAAGTTGTATGTATGCTTTTTATTTTATTTATTATCTTGTACTGAAACCAGGCCGCGGCGCCGTCATGTGTCAGTCAGGGCAGTTCATCACTGAAGGCCTTGTCACTATGAGTCGGCGCAGAGACACAGCCGCGCTACGGATAGAAACAACAGTGACTAGGTTATTATTATCATCATTACTGATTTTGCTGAACAGACTCATGGTATAGCGGAAGAGATCAAAACATGTAGGGGAGATAAGTTTCACTGAGTTGACACCACGTTTTGCTGAAATAGGCACAGCCGCGGCGGCTACCGCCGGCTGTTGCATCACTGACTCAGTGTTCGGAGACTGACTCGGTTCCGATTGAACTGCAGCCATAGCTGGCCAGACTCGATGCAGCAAAGCGCTATCGCTATCACAGTAAAAGACTATGATTATGAATACATGTATTTATAGTCTTTGGTCACAGTGGCTCGCCGATCAGTCACCGCCGAGACTGATTCGTGCTGACGGTGACTGGCTGACGCAAGTCCGAATCAGTCGGCGTTTCGGCGCGACTGGCCGCCGAATCGTTGCAGCCACACTGACAGACATGCACGCTCGCACGCACACTCACACACTGACACACACTGTGACACAACACAACACTCACACACACACACACACACACACACACACACACACACACACACACACACACACACACACACACACACACACACACACTGTGACACAACACAACACACAACTGACACTCACACACACACACACACACACACACACACAACACACACACACACACACACACACACACACACACAACACTACACACACAACACACACACACACACACACACACACACACACACACACACACACACACACACACACACACACACACACACACACACACACACACACACACTACTTACACACACACACACATCACACACACACACATCACCACACACGCACACACACACACACACACACACACACACACACACACACACACACACACACACACACACACAACCACACCACACACACACACACACACACACACACACACACAACACACACACACACACACACACACCACACACACACACACACACACACACACACACACACACACACACACACACACACACACACACACACACACACACACACCACACACACACACACACACACACACACACACACACACACACACACACACACACACAACACACACACACACACACACACACACACACACACACACACACACACACAACACACACACACACCACACCACACACACACACACACACACCACTCACACACACACACACACACACACACCACACCACACACACACACACAACACCACCACACACACCACTCAACACACACACACAGACGCTAAGACGCTCGGCAGTGTTGACTCAGTCAAGTCAGTCGACACCTATCATTGGCGGGAGCTGCCACAAGTATTATTTCGCAACAAACATGTCAGTGTTTGTCACGACAAAACGTCTTTTGTCGCGACAAAAGTATGCTTGTCGCGACAAAACATTTGTCGCGACAAACACGTGTTTGTCAACAACAACAACAACAAAAGGTTGGGGGGAGAGGGGGGGGGGGGGGGAGGGGTGCTGGGACATTATTAAATTTTAGTTTGTAAATGACTGTCACTGAAAAGGTCGCGTACTTTCGCCGGACCGGTACTTTCAGCTACGCAGGCTTCATCGAGCCAGTCACGCCCGTGTGTCGGGACTTCACACTGAGCCGGCGATAGTCGCGAAAGTTCCTCAGTTCCGGCCGCCAAACTGCGTAGCTTCCCGCTGAAGATCGACTCTGTTTTGTGATGAGTCACAGTAAAACTGGCTACAACCAGATACTCCAAAAATAAGCAGCTACGCAGGCAAGCATTAGAATCAAAGCCCGCCTGTTTTAAAATAGACGGGTTTTGCCTAGACTGACTAAGCCCGCGGCCTGCGTTTCGTCATTTTCAGTGACTCGACTCACACTCACAGCCTCGGGTTGGTCAGTGACGGCTTTGCGGCCGGCTGCGACCAAGTGCGGCTGCGTGTCACAAGCCGCATACCCCAACTCTCTCTCTCTTGTAAAATAAGTTTTCGAGTTCTCTCTCTCTCTCTCTCTCTCTCTGTTTGTATACGGGTCTATGGCCAATATACAATAACTGAACCATCTGAAATATGAAATATGAAGTCTCTCTCTCTCTGGTTATTAGCAGTACTGTAGCAACGGCAGATATGTGAGTCGGCCTTTGTGCTAATATCTTCACCGTTGAGAAATAAAGTTCAGTCAATCAATCAATCTCTCTCTCTCTCTCTCTCTCTCTCTCTCTCTCTCTCTCTCTCTCTCTCTCTCTCTCTCTCTCTCACACACACACCACACACACACTCTCACACACACACACACACACACACACACACACACACACACACACACACACACACACACACACACACACACTGTTGATTCAAGTCGACACCCATACAGTGACACAAAATAATCAGCTACTAATGTCGTAACTTGAACCAGTGCTAGAAGTTTGTCACTAGCTGACTCAGTGGAGTTCACGCCAGCTGTCTCCCAGCTCTGGCTCAATGTCGCCGGCCGGCGAACGTGGTGGAGGCGGCCGGGTGGACCTGGTGGAGGCGGCCGCCGGGTGGACCTGGTGGACGGAGGGGAATTGGGGTACTGGGGTGGTGACTGATCGTACTTATGCCAGCCACTGACTTTGTCCGTCCTTCGTGGCGCCTCAGTGTAACTAAATATTTTCAATAAGGCACGCTAAGGAGGAAAGGCCGTCTTTCAAGCTCTCCCTCAAAACTTCTGTTCTCGTGATTTTCAGCAGCCGGTTCTATTCCCGTCATCGATGTCAGTGTAGCGTGCGTGCGTGCCGTGCCGTGCGGTGCGGTGCTTGCGTGCGTGCCGCGTGTCAGTGTGTCGGTGTGAGTGTGTTATGTGTCAATGTTGTGTGTGTGTGTGTGTCAGTGTGTGTGTGTGTGTGTGTGTGTGTGTGTGTGTGTGTGTGTGTGTGTGTGTGTGTGTGTGTGTGTGCGTGCGTGTGTGCGTGTGTGCGTGTGTGTGTGTGTGTGTGTGTGAATATATATTCTGTTCAGGAGTGCCTTTGTTGTATTAAAATTTGGTGAAAATGCTGGCATGACTACTTGATTATGCGCCGGTAGTTGGCCTGGTAGTCAGTGATTGCTGAGCGGTGCGGGGGTGCGGAGGGAATTGAAAAAAAAATCAGCAAAGGACCGAATAAATAAAAATTCATAATTCCATGCATAAAAAAGAACAGAAAAAAAGAACGTGCCACGTAAAAACTATGTATGTTTACAGCGCGGAGTCGGGTATGGAGAGACTGAAAGAAGTATACATCTTCACACACGCACTAACAATGCAAAAAAGAAGAAGCGCAGAACGATGAATTCAGCACGCGTGCCGCGCGCCCGAACGCACAGGCACCCCCCCCCCCCCCCAAAAAAAAAAAAAAACAACCCCACACACACACAAAAACAACAACAACAACAACAACAAAACACACACTGTAACACACACTGACAAACACCCACACACCGTCCACAACACACACCGCCGTGACAACACACACACACACACACACACACACACACACACACACACACACACACACACACACACACACACACACACACACACACACACACACACACACACACACTGACACGACACACACACACACACACACACACACAACACACACACACACACGACACACACACACACACACACACACACACACACACACACACACACACACACACACCACACACACACACACACACACACACACACACACACACACACACGACACTGACACACACACACACACGCGCCGCCGCAACAGTGAAGACACACACACGTACCGCGACTGAAGACACATGCACACATACACATTGAGACACACAGACTGACACTGACACTAACACGCACGCACACACCAGAGCCGGTAAAGACAAGTTGGAAGGACTGAGAATACTCAGTGCCGAGCTAAACTTTTTCTTAAATGGATCGCGGGGAGGACGGAGGACGGAGAAGCCGCGGAAAGATATATCAGTGATATATTAAAAACTGAAAAAAGAAAGAAAAAAAAGAAAAAACCCTAAGAAAACAACTAAAAACACACCCAGGCCGATGCGGCAGAACACGCCCGAGAAAGTATCCTTTAGGGCTAGGGCGATGCCTTTGAGTTTGAGACAAGTACCGATGGGACTGACGGTTACACCCCGCATAATTCAGGAGCTGTGTGAGAGTCGAGGTGGCCGTCCTGGGCTGTCCGTCCTAACGAGCCTTCTGGTTTCCGTGGACGTAAAGCTATATTGAACCATGCTTCGGCATTGGTCTCAGCTTGTCCCTAATATGTCAACCGACATCCGAGGACATTAAGCAACACTGCCTACCCGGTTACACCGCAGACGGTGAGACGACAGCGTTGTGCGCCGGAGCTGATCGGACATTGCGTTACTGACTGATTCAGTGTTGTCGCGGAATGCTGTGCTGAATGTCACGTATTTTTCAGTGAATGTCAGTATGTTCCCGTGTTTTTAGTTTGTTTGTTTAATGATTCAGGTCAGTTTTTGCTGTGTCAGTCAAGTCAGTGCTTGCTTGCTTTACAGAAAAAGCGGAATGAAAAGAAATCAGTAAAACGCAACTAAAACCCACTCTACAGTTGTACTGAGGTAAGATACACATTTAGAAAAGTCAAATCTACACTGCCAAGCAATTCATACACAATTTAAACACTACTGAATATAGTGACATTCATACTCAAACCGATCGAGGAGCTAGAGCCCCCCCCCCCCCCCCCCCCCAGTCCCCGCCTACAGGACAGTGAAGTGGATCTTTCCCCCAGCCATGTTCCTGTCTCGCCTTCGTGCACAGCACACCGCTACTACTGAGATCGTCACTGAGTCAAGTTGAGCCGGCGCGGCTTCAGTGACAGATTCTGGTACTGTATCCACCTAATTAATTTCAGGGAAACTCAGTAAATACGGCCGCCTAAAGGATGGTAGCATGGAAATACAGTGGATGCTCCTAACAGAAGAAGAAGTTCCTTTAAATGAGATATATTAACATAGATTGTTTCTGATCGTACTGAGGTAGTCAGGTTACACGTTAAATGTTACATGCTTGTTTGGAGGATCAAGGGAAGTCAGCAATACTTCAACCTATAACTTCCGGTTTTCGGAACGATTCGGCGTTGGTTTCGTTTCTGAAATTATTGTTTGCACAACGAAAGCTGAAAGAAAAAGTAAGTATGCAACAGAATGGATATAGAACCAGCCTAAACATACTCTGTGTAACAGTGATTGTGTGTAATGCCTAAATAAGCGTGCAAATCTGATTAATTACTGTAGTGTTAATGCGCCAAAAACAGTACCGGTCTCGAAAGATTTGATTTTCAAGAAATCATTCTAAAATCATTAGTTATTTAGCGCCAGTGGCCGCACAGCATTCATTGTCTTGGCAAGAGTAAGTACAACATTTTATCTGTGTGGAGAAAATGCTAACCTCTTGCATTTTATACCGTAGATGCGAAAAAAAAAGGAGTAACGCTACAGATCTGACCTCCACGGTAATTTACGACAGTGTGAGTGTGACTACCGCCGTAACGGCCAGAACACAAAAGTAGCTTTCGCACTCCTTCCCCGTTGTGCTTGATTGTTGCTTCAGGTTACATAACAATGTTACAGTCAGTGGATACTGATGGGGATTGCAGTGTTTATCATTTACATCAAACACGAAATTTGGTTGATGTTGCAATGACAATGTGATTTCATTTAATGAATTTTCAGTTTTACTTTCATTCAGTAAGGGCTGATAAGAATTTCAAGTGTTATTTTTTATTTTTGTTAATCACTAAATCAGTCAGATGTATAATTATAAACTACTATCAAATATTCACCAATTCACAGGAAACATTTACAGTGGGAGACTGAATTGCTGCCTGTCAATAACCTGAATAAGAATTTCAGTGTTCATTATTCACATGTCACAGGTAACAGTGGGAAGGTTTGTGATTGCCAATAGAAATTTTGGTGCTTGTTCACAGACCTTACATTATCATGGGAAACTGAGTGGCTGCCAATACCTGCACGGTCTGCCATAGATATGAATTTCACTATTTTCAGTGTTCATTATTCACATAAATCACAGGTAACACTAACAATAGGAAGTTCTGTGGCTGCAATAGGAATTTTGGTGTTTATCATGCACAGGTAACAATGGGAGAGTCAGTGGATGCTGATATTGAGGCACTCTGTGCTGAGGTATGGGCTTGGCGTCTGGTGGAAAGCCCAGAACTGGCAACATTCTGTGGCTTCCATCATTTGGATGACCAGCTGGATGACATCAGTGAGGAGGCTTACATCAGGCGAGAGGTTGGTTAGGTTGCTGTTGTCTTAAATCTGAATACTAAACACTACCCCCCCTCTGTGTCTCACTTTCCCTGCCCCACTTTCTGTTTTTGTGGCCCCCCCCTCCCCTCCCACCCCATTCTCCTGGTGACATGTCACATTGGTACTGTGGTACTGGTAGTGGTACTTCTTTTGAAGACTTTTATGGCTTTTCTTGAATTTTTCTCTCATGCTTGTACAGTTGTAGAACTTTGTGTTGGGAGACTTAAGTTTCCACATCTGAGGCTTGTTTGGATGGGTAAAATGACTGTGGGAATCAGAGTAAAGCATTAGATTATTACTGAATGTTCTGGTGATTTTTTAAAGTATTTTCTATACATGTGTGAAAGAGTCTAAAGTGTATTTGATTAGCTTGTTGCTTGGTGTACATCTTGGATTTTGTTGCCTTTAGTCTTTACTGTCCAGTATACATGTGGCTCCATTGTTTGACTCACTTTAATTCAAGTGATTATGTGTGGTGTTTGTGTGTGTGTGTGTGTGTGTGTGTGTGCATGGTTGTGGGTGCAGAACATGGTAAAAGAGTTTCAGAAGAAAGCAGATGCCATTGATAGCACTCAGTGCTCTAAGCAACACAAACTCAGTCTCCTGTTGCTGCGAGACCAGCTACATGAATATTTGGAGGGTGCAGCGTTTAAGGCGTAAGTCTCTCTCTCTCCGTCAGTCTCTTTCTCTCTATCTGTCTCTCTCGGTGTGTGTGTGCGTGTGCATGTGTCCACAGTTTTTAATTTATGTGTGTGTGTGTGCATGTGTCCATAGTTTTTGGTTTGTGTGTGTGTGACAGTGTATAAGACAAGTTCATTGCGTGTGTGTGTATGTGCGTATTGGGTGTTTGGGTGTCTGGATCAGTGGATGTCTATGGATGAGATGTTGGTGTGCATAGTTATGATTAATAAATGTGTTAACACAGTCGGAGGTGTTCATCAACTTAACCAAATATATTTCAGCTACTACTTCCCCATCAACTACTTGGAGGGTGTGCACATTGATATAATTCAGGGCATCCAGTTTATGAAGTTTGACACAGTAGAGGACTTTGAGATGTACGTGTCCAGGCTGGAAAAGCTTCCACAGAGGGTACGTCTTGCTTGTATTTGAGGCACCTTTTCTCTTTCTTGTGTGTGTGTGTGTGTGTGTCTCTCTCTATTTGTCATCAGGGAGAGATTTGTAAAAAAGCCAACTTGTGCTTAAGTCTTTATCTTTGTGTAATAAAGTATTATCTCTCTCTCCCTCGATTTAGTAATAACTAGGTGTAAGTAAGTAAATTGGTGTTTTACGCCCCGTCAGCCATTGTGGTTATATCAGGGTGATAGTAACAACTAAGAATATAGTTCAACTTCAAGTAATCAGTGATAACATAGTTCAATTATTCAGGGATGTTAGTTTACTCTGATTTGACGGAGTTTGTGATGTTTATATTTTGATTTTGGCAAGCTGCAGGAGGGGGGAAAAGTCTGTTGGAACAAAATAAGCAGTTTGGAGAAGTTCATTTTTGTGGAGCTTGCAAAGCAGATAATGTTAAATGTAAAGGCTGTTCTTAGTATATGTTGAAGTTACTTTGCAAAGTACCTTGACCCCTTGCGCTGATATCTGATATTTATAAACTGTAATGGTTGACTGGGCGTAAAACAGCAAGTTACTTACCTTGACCACATCGACAAGACATTGTGAAGTTTTTTTTTCTTCGAAGTACTTAGCAAATCATTTAGAGTCTTTGGCTACATTGGCAATGAAAAGAAAGAAAAGAAAGAAAAGCATCTTACTCAGTATAAATCCCTTGTTAAAGACATTATACATGCAAAATAAGTTACTGAACAGTTACAAGAGATGTTAAAGTGTCAAAATCAGCCCCTATCTCATTTTCACCCCAAAAGACAATTTGGTCGATTTTGCACCCCCGCGTCTCCCCTTAAGAAGGGTGTTATGAAAAGTTGCTTTGAACAGATTGCTATTATTATTGGTCATTAATTTTACATCGCACTATTCTCTGCTCGCTTTGAGCAGATTTCTATTATTATTGGTCACTTTTATATCGCACTATTCTCTGCTCTCGAGCAGACTCGCTGCACTCATGTTTTGTGTGATTCTGGACAAGTACTAAGATGCAAATAAGTGTTCAGCATTTTCAGTGGTTTAGCAGCAACATGACTTTTGGGATTTTTTGTGGGGGTGGTGGTGGTGGGGGAGGTCGTGCCACCAGGCCCTGTACGTCTACACCCCTAAAGCTGATGATGATTTGTGCAGGAATAGTGTTTTTGTTGCAGATTGATCAAGTGCAGGAGGTGCTTGAGAAGGGCATTGAAGCAGAAATGGTCATGCATCGATACAGTGTGGTAAGAGAAACTCATCTCTTCTCCTCTGTTGGTTGGAATATAAAATTTTGCAATAAGTGCTGTGGCTCGGAATACGTGATGACTAGTGTTCCAGTTTGTCAATAATAATATTATTAATAAAGAGGATTTTTGGGGCACCCATCTACTGCACAAGGTGGGAGCACAGGGTGCTTTACAATAACACTAGCAACACACACACACACACACACACACACACAGATATATATATGTTCTGGGCAGGGGGATAGGCACAGCTGTGAAAAAGACGATTTAAAAATTGTTATTGAACAGGTGCATCTTGAAGGCTGCTTTAATTACTGCCAGGTGCAGAAATTGAATGTGTCAACCATAATGTTGTTGTTGCAGTTAATAATGAAGGCAAAAGTTATGAGCTGATTTTAAAAAGTTGATCATCAAACGAAGACCTGTATTGTTTGTATGCATTTAATGAGTGCAAGATATTGTAACGTAGTCCAGGAGGTAGTTTCAAAGCAGCTGGAGAACCTGAGCAGACTGTTTGAAGTGTAAGTGTAATATTTTTATGGTGTATTGTAATGTTTGTAATGTCTTGTGCTGTAATCCAGGGCAGGAGGAAGTTTCAAGCCAGCTAGAGAAGCTGATGATCCAATGATGTGAACTGTAATGTTTGTACTGGTATTGTTATGTTTTGTAATGTGGCCCTGGAGGAAATTTCAAGCCAGCTAGAGAAGCCAAAGATCCAATGATGTGAACTGTATCTGTAATGTTTATACTGGTATTGTAATGTTTTGTAATGTGGCGCTGGAGGAAGTTTCAAGCCATCTAGAGATGCTGATCAGACACTATGAGTGTGAACTGTAAAGTTTCTAGCTGTGTTACAGCATGCAGCAGTGTATTGTGATGTGTGATTGTCATGAAATGACTAGAGAAGCTGATCAGACACTGAGCATGAACTGTAAATGTAATATTCGTACCTGCGTCACAGTGAGTTGTAATGCGTGGTGTAATTCAGTAGTAAGCGCTGAGCCAGATGGAAAAGCTGATCTAACACTGCGTGTGAACTGTAAATGTAATATTCACACCTGTGTCACAGTGAGTTGTAATGCGTGATGTAATTCAGGAGTAAGCGCTGAGCCAGATGGAAAAGCTGATCTAACACTGCGTGTGAACTGTAAATGTAATATTCACACCTGTGTCACAGTGAGTTGTAATGCGTGATGTAATTCAGGAGTAAGCGCTGAGCCAGATGGAAAAGCTGATCTGACACTTGAGTGTGAACTGTAAATGTAATATTCGTACCTGCGTCACAGTGAGTTGTAATGTGTGATGTAATTCAGGAGTAAGCGCTGAGCCAGATGGAAAAGCTGATCAGACACTGAGTGTGAACTGTAAATGTATCATTCGTACCTGCGTCACAGTGAGTTGTAATGCGATATGTAATTCAGGAGGAAGTGCCGAGCCAGATGGAAAAGCTGATCAGTGCTCCGGTTGAGGAACACCCCTTCATGAAACCTTTCCTGGCTGAAGACAAGAAAGTCTCTGATGATGCCTTGTGAGTGGAAACGTCTGGGTGTTTCACTGTTTGTGTCTGTGCATGCCTTCTCTCTCTCTGTGTCCCCCCATCTTTTTCTTTGTGTGTGTGTGTGTGTGTGTGTGTGTGTGTGTGTGTGTGTGTGTGTGTGTGTGTGTAACAATGTATCAGACAAGTTCAGTGTGTGTGTGTGTATGCATGAAATGATTTGTAAGTGCTCAAATTCTGATAATTACATATCAAACAGTTCATCTTGTGTGTATGTTAATGGGTAAGGATTGGGGCGTGGGGGGTCTCATGGTTTATGAGAGTGTGGCCAGCCATTTATGGAACTTTTTTGTCTTAAGGCAGGCCAAGGTTAACAAAGGTCTGTCAGTAAACAAAGTAAAACCAAATGGAGTGTGGAACTGTTAATATCAGTTTGACTTTCAGTGTGTTCATGTAGCTTTTTCTCTGTGCAGGCTGAAAGTGAAAACCAAAGCCATGGACATCATCACATCACTGGTTTCTCCAGCCTTTGAGAAACTTAAAAAGTTTCTGGAGGAGGTAGGTGTAATATAAGACGTCGTCATATACAGCTGATCCTGTCAGTGTAAATGTAACACGTTATCACACGCAGAAGAGCGAATGGTAATTATCCACAGATGTACATAAAGAAGGTGGAGACTGATAATATTAGGTCAGTGGTAATTGTTTACAGAGGTGTACATAAAGAAGGAGGAGACTGATGTGAGATGAATGGTAATTATCCACAGATGTACATAAAGAAGGTGGAGACTGATGTAAGATCAGTGATAATTATCCACAGGTGTACATAAAGAAGGGGGAGACTGATGTAAGATGAGTGATAATTATCCACAGGTGTACATAAAGAAGGGGAGAGCCAGCGAGTGCATCTGCTCCCTGCCCAACGGCATCAGCATGTACCAGCAGTGCCTCAACTTCCACCTGTCGTGCGAGATGTCGCCCAAGGAGGTGCACGAGCTGGGCCTGAAGGAGGTTGCCCGCATTCAGAAGGAGATGAAGGCCCTGGCTAAGAAGGAGGGCTACGACCACATCTTCGACTACATCAAGGAGCTGAAGACCAAGGAGAACAGCAAGTTCACGTCCGGGGTGAGTGTTGCCGCATCTGCTGTTGTCGTTTTGCTTTGATGCGTGGGCATGCATTTATGTTAAAATGTGAATATGGGAATTGCTTGGCATTGAATATTCACCAGTATCATGAGTTTGTGCTAGACCCCAGAATGGACAAAGGAAAACCTCTACATTAGGATGTGGATGTTGCTCAGTGGTAGAATGCCTTGCTCATGGTCGGAAAGTTGCAGGCTTGATCCATCCCGAAAGGAGTTACCCAGGTTTAATTGTTTTTGTTCTGTGTACAGGAGGAGGTTCTTGAATACGTGAAAGACCTTTGTTACAACAAGATCCAGCCCAAGATACCCACCTTGTTCCAGGATGTACCCGACTCTCCTCTCAAGTAGGTGGAAGACTGTTACAACTCCTTGTTCTTCTACATCGGTTGCACAACTGCGTTACAGAGTCTGCAGTGCCCTCTAGGACTCTTTAGAGTGCTCAAGACAAAGTGAAGGCAGTGCTTGAGGTTCTACAGTGGGTGAAGGGATCACAAAAGAGATGAACAAAGAGGAGGTGTCGTGGGGAATGGTCAGACTGGGGGGAAGGGTAGTGAAAGGGAATAGTTTTTGATGTGGTTATGGGGAATGTTTCCAGTAAACATGCTGGATCCAATCCAGAAGTGTTTTGGTTATGGCCAGTTATGGCCATTACGGCCAGCTTGCAGCCAGAATTGGGCTGGATCGTATATGCTGGATCCGACTTTCCAGATTTGTTTCAGTTCTGGTTTTTCAAAGAAGGCATGGGCCATACTGTGCAAAACCAACCCAGATCTGATCTGGATGGCCAGGTCAGGGTTTGGCTAAACTCAGTTGGTCTGAAAGCAAGCTGGTGTGCAGGAATCATTGGCCTGGTTTCTGGCAGGATGCAACCGGCTTGCTACTAGTTTCCCATTTTCGGATTCGGTTGCATTCTTCCACAGGTGTCCCAGATAATATTATTCTTTATACAAAACTAGCCCAAATCCGATTTAGTTCTGGCTGATTGTGCCAGATTTTGGCCAAACGGATCTGGTCTTCACTTCTGGCCAGTGCTTCCCAGCCGATCCAGCCTGGATGCGAATTGGATCCAGTATGTTTACTGGGCTTAGTGAGGACTAATGGTATTAATGGAGCCATTGCTTTGGATGTAGAAATGGGGGTGGACTTAGGAAGGGACTGAGAGTTAACAGAGCTATGTTGCTGATGTATACCCAGGCGTTTAGTATGGACCAACGTTTTAGCAGTTAGAGCCATGCATCTGACTGAAGAACAGACATTTGGGTGGAGTACGAAAAGCAAGTTGGGGGGGGGGGGGGGAAGCAGCCAAGGAGGATGGCAGCAGTTGTGAGAGGAACTTGTGTTTCCACCTAGCTGTGCTGACTGAGAAAGAAGAATAGCCTAGGCACTCTGTATGTAACCTGTCAACAGTAAATTGAGAAAGAAGAATAGCCTAGGCACTCTGCATGTAACCTGTCAACAGTAAATTGAGAAAGAAGAATAGCCTAGGCACTATGTATGTAACCTGTCAACAGTAAATTGAGAAAGAAGAATAGCCTAGGCACTCTGTATGTAACCTGTCAACAGTAAATTGAGAAAGAAGAATAGCCTAGGCACTCTGCATGTAACCTGTCAACAGTAAATTGAGAAAGAAGAATAGCCTAGGCACTATGTATGTAACCGGTCAACAGTAAATTGAGAAAGAAGAATAGCCTAGGCACTATGTATGTAACCGGTCAACAGTAAATTCAGAAAGAAGAATAGCCTAGGCACTATGTATGTAACTGGTCAACAGTAAATACAGAAAGAAGAATAGCCTAGGCACTATGTATGTAACCAGTCAACAGAAAATTGAGAAAGAAGAATAGCCTAGGCACTATGTATGTAACCAGTCAACAGTAAATTGAGAAAGAATAATAATAGCCTAGGCACTATGTATGTAACCTGTCAACAGTAAATTGAGAAAGAAGAATAGCCTAGGCACTATGTATGGAACCAGTCAACAACAGTAAATCTCCTGTTTTTTCTCATACCCTCCCTTTTCTTTCTAGAGTTCTAGTCAACAGTAAATTGAGAAAGAATAATAGCCTAGCCACAATGTATGGAACCAATCAACAATAACTCTCCAGTTTTTTCTCTTACCCTCCCTTTTCTTTCTAGAGTTCTTTCCTTGCAGGTATTGTAGGATTGCCTCCAGGTTGCGGAAGCCTGTCAACATCAGCTGAAAAATTAGCCAATGCAGTGTTCATTTATGATGTTTTTTGTTCAGGATCATGCCGACACCACCTGCGCTGGCAAACTCGCCTGAAGGCTTCTACTATGCTGGCACCCCCGACGGATCCAGGTCTGGGGTCTACTACCTCAACACTGCCAATCTGGACACTGTGTAAGTCTCCACCTGGGATCAGCTCTGCGTAAGGGGTTCCGCGCTGCCAGTCAGAACATCACCATTAGTATTCTATGACAAAAACCCAAAGAGTGGCTGCCGTATTTATCCCACAAGCTAAAGCATAGCAACAAATGAAAAAATGGTGGATTCCGAACAAAACCTTCACAGCAAGTAATGATCCACATGTACTGGCGACAGATACCAGCTGCAGTCAGACTGAGGTAATTGCGTTCATTTGAATGCTGGAATTGGACTCAAATCACTGTGCACTGTGTAACAATACACACAACAATACTATACAAAAGAACCTTATTATTCGTAATGTATGCACGAAATGAAAGTTTTTCTTTCGGTCGCTCAAATTCCACACTAAAAAGGACAAGTAGACCATTCAGCACAACAAAGGTAGGAGTATACAGAGAAAATGGAGTAAAACATAGTAAATCATCACAAAACACTTTGTTCTGAGATCGGTTAAGTGCATAGACATTCCTCATATTCCTACTCTCCACCAGTTTTACATTCACAGCCAAAACAACACTCACACACCCACAAACACATTAAAAATATCACATCACCCACCTATATCAAGCATACACATGCGCAGCCCCCCCTCTCCCCAACTATCCATTTTTTTATGTAATACCATCACAGTCCATATTAATCACAATATTAATACCATCAGCCTACAATCACAGTGACTGTCATATAAATATAATTATTACCATCATAATCCACATTAATCACAATATTAATACCATCAGCCTACAATCATATCGGTTGTCATAGAAGTATAATTATTACAATTCAAGCCAGCACACAACAGCCCACCACCTGCCCCCAGCACACACACAGCACACACACAGCACACACACACACACACACACAGCACACACACACAGCACACACACACACACACACACACACAGCACACACACACACAGCACACACACACACACACACAGCACACACACACACACAGCACACACAGCACACAGCACACACACACTCACACACAGCACACACACACACAGCACACACACACACGCAAAAGCACATGATCGACCTACATACACACAGAGTGACACTCCCACCAGCACCCACACATTACATCCATCGGTGACAGTACAAACTGAACAATCCATGTGAATCATAACACTGAAGTCGCTAATCAAGCTGTTCTTGCAACACCCATCACAGCAGTAATAACAAGAGCACACACCCTCACCCCCCGTTCACAACAAGCTCTGTTTTGTTGTGTTGCAGACACAAGCATGAGCTGACAGCGCTTAGCCTTCATGAGTCCATCCCCGGTCACCACCTACAGGTCAGCCATTGGTCATCATGCTTCATTTGTTTGGAGGGAGTCATTTATGCTGATGGTGGTCATGTAATTCTTTATATGGAGGGAGTCATTTATGCTGATGGTGGTCATATAATTCTTCATTTGTTTGGAGGGAGTCATTTATGCTGATGGTGGTCATATAATTCTTTATTTGTTTGGAGGGAGTCATTTATGCTGATGGTGGTCATATCATTCTTTATTTGTTTGGAGGGAGTCATTTATGTTGATGGTCATATAATTCTTGTTTGGAAGGAGTCATTTATGCTGAAGATGGTCATGTAATTATTTGTTTGGAAGGAATCATTTATGCTGAAGATGGTCATATAAGTATTTGTTTGGAGGGAGTCATTTATACTGACGGTGGTCATATAAGTATTTGTTTGGAGGGAGTCATTTATGCTGAAGATGGTCATATCATTTTTTACTTGTTTAGAGGGAACCATTTGTACTGACAGTGGTCATATAATTATTTGTTTGGAGGGAGTCATTTATACTGATGGTGGTCATAGAATTTTTTGGTGGGAGTCATTTATGTTGTTGGTGGTCATATAATTATTTGTTTGTTGGGGGGGGGGGGGGGGGGGAAGAGAGGATCTCTGTTCATTAATTTAGATGTGTTTGTTTCACTACAGGCTGAGTTTGCTTTGAATGAGAAAGGGTTGCCGGATTTCCGACGCTACTCTGAAGATGGCAAATACTACCTGGCTCCCAGTCGCTTCTCCTTCAACACTGCCTATGTTGAGGTAAGAGGCCCCTGTGGACTCGAGTCAGTAGGGAGGAGGTGGTGTATGATGTCAGGTTGATGGTGTACTTTGTTGCTGCTGTGGCGGAGGAGGTGTGTATGATGTCAGGTTGATGGTGTGGGGAGGAGGTGGTGTATGATGTCAGGTTGATGGTGTACTCTGTTGCTGCTGTGGGGAGGAGGTGGTGTATGATGTCAGGTTGATGGTGTGCTTTGTTGCTCGTATGGGGAGGAGGTGGTGTATGATGTCAGGTTGCTGGTGTGGGGAGGAGATGGTGTATGTCAGGTTGATGGTGTACTCTGTTGCTGCTGTGTGGAGGAGGTGCATGTGTATGATGTCAGGTTGATGGTGTACTTTGTTGCTGCTGTGGGGAGGAGGTGCGTGTGTATGATGTCAGGTTGGTGGTGTACATTGTTGCTGCTGTGGGGCTGTGGGGAGGAGGTGCATATGATGTCAGGTTGGGTGGTGTACGTTGTTGCTGGTGTGGGGAGGAGGTGGTGTATGATGTCAGGTTGATGGTGTACTTTGCTGCTGGGGAGGAGGTGGGTGTGTATGATGTCGGGTTGAAGGTGTACTTTGTCGCTGGGGTGGGGCTCTGGGGAGGAGATGGGTGTGTATATCATACTTTTGCATGGTTGGGGTCTGTAGAGAGGAGGGGGGTGTATGATGCCAGTTTGATGATGTACTTTGCAGCTTGGGTAGAATCTGTATGAAAGAGGTGGGTTTATGATGTCAGTTTGATGATGTACTTCGTTGTTGCAAGGGTGGGGTCTGTAGGGAAGAGGTGGGTATGTATGTCAGGTTGGTGATGTACTTAATTGCAGGGGTCTGTATGATGTCAGCTTGATGATGTACTTTGTGTTGCAGGGGTGGGGTCTGTATGATGTCAGTTTGATGACGTACTTTGTTGTTGCAAGGGTGGGGTCTGTATGATGTCAGTTTGATGATGTACTTTGTTGCAGAGGTGGGGTCTGTATGATGTCAGTTTGATGATGTACTTTGTTGTTGCAGGGGCGGGGTCTGTAGGGAAGAGGTGGGAGTGTATGATGTCAGTTTGATGATGTACTTTGTTGTTGCAGGGGTGGGGTCTGTAGGGAAGAGGTGGGAGTGTATGTCAGTTTGATGATGTACTTTGTTGTTGCAGGGGTGGGGTCTGTAGGGAAGAGGTGGGAGTGTATGATGTCAGTTTGATGATGTACTTTGTTGTTGCAGGGGTGGGGTCTGTAGGGAAGAGGTGGGAGTGTATGATGTCAGTTTGATGATGTACTTTGTTGTTGCAGGGGTGGGGTCTGTAGGGAAGAGGTGGGAGTGTATGATGTCAGTTTGATGATGTACTTTGTTGTTGCAGGGGTGGGATCTGTAGGGAAGAGGTGGGAGTGTATGATGTCAGTTTGATGATGTACTTTGTTGTTGCAGGGGTGGGGTCTGTAGGGAAGAGGTGGGAGTGTATGTCAGTTTGATGATGTACTTTGTTGTTGCAGGGGTGGGGTCTGTAGGGAAGAGGTGGGAGTGTATGATGTCAGTTTGATGATGTACTTTGTTGTTGCAGGGGTGGGGTCTGTAGGGAAGAGGTGGGAGTGTATGTCAGTTTGATGATGTACTTTGTTGTTGCAGGGGTGGGGTCTGTAGGGAAGAGGTGGGAGTGTATGTCAGTTTGATGATGTACTTTGTTGTTGCAGGGGTGGGGTCTGTAGGGAAGAGGTGGGAGTGTATGATGTCAGTTTGATGATGTACTTTGTTGTTGCAGGGGTGGGGTCTGTACAGTGAGGCCCTCGGGGAGGAGATGGGAGTGTATGAGGACAGTGACACTCTGTGAGTACTGATGGACCTTTCGGTGAAAATCATTTTGACTACTGTGTGACCATTTAAAAAAATGTGCTGTTGTATTCAGTTTGTTCCATGTCTAGAACTTGGAGGTTCTGCCAAAGCATGGTGAGACCTTTTGTGTGCAGCTGTTTTCCAGCATAATTATTCATTTTAACGCAGGCACGTAGTGTCCACCTTTTTCAGTCAGGTAGATGATTTTTATAGGTACCTATCTGGAAAAATGGAGAAGAAACATTGAGATTTTGATACAGGGCAGTGTGGAAAACAAAGCAATGGTTTACTTTTTAAATTTGGACATTACAGGCATTGAATTGTTGTTGACTTTGTTCTCCAGAAAGAAGAGGGAAATGAGACAGAATGTAGTAGACGACTTATTTTTGTCATTGTCTGCAGAGCACAAAACATTTATTTTATGGGGACACTTGTCAAGTGCCTCATCTTGAGATGATCCCTAAGCATTTCACAATGGCAACTATATAGCGCTATTCTCAGCTTCTGAGCAGACCCACTGCATTCTCTTCGTGTGCGACTTTGAATGAGTGACTGTAGCTTTGCACAGCACCATTTTTGAATAGCCACTGAAACTTTAAAGCGCTGTTTGGTTGTTGCATGGCTGGTGCCACTTGAAACTTGCCATCTTAGCACACATTCTGTGGACGCCAAACAACTATGCACCACTTTATCGTGTCACTTTATTCGATGCCAGAGACATTGGATGCATGCTGTAATCTGCCGCATGCAGGTTTGATGGAATGACCAGTATCTTTTATGTGTGACTGTGGTAAAATGACCAGTATCTTTTATATGTGACTGTGGTAAGATGCCAGTGGAATGGATACCAAAATAAGAGTCGGCGTGGAAAGTTGACCCTCTAGAGACGAATTGTGTCACAGGTACAAAACATCTGTGGGGTACATGTTCATCTCATGTAAATGGCTGGAAAAAATACTTGTGCTTTGCTCAGAACTCCTGCTGAAATAATTTCTTCTCTGAAAGTTCATCTTGATTTGTTTCCAGGCTTGGTCGATACTGTTTTGAAATCTTCAGAGCAGCACGCATGGTGGTTGACACTGGAATCCATGCTTTTGGGTTTGTAACTTTGACTTTCAGTGTCTCCTTTTCTCTCTCTCTGTTAGTGATGTCTGTCTGTGTCTTTGTCTGCATGTGTGTCTCCGTCTAGCTCTGTGTATGTTTTTTTTTTGTCTTTGTCAATCTACTCGCGTGTGCACACACATGCACACACACACACACACACACACACACACACACACTCTCACCCACCCTCTCTCACTCGTTCTCTACACATGCATGTGCACACACACACACACACACACACACACACACACACACACACACATTCACACACACATTCACTCTCTCTTTCTCTTTTTGTCTCTTACTTGAGGCAGGCTGGAAACAGTTGGAAGTGTTAGGAGTAAGAGACAGAAAAGGTGGGGCTTGAGTCACTTATGCACCAGTGCATGAGAAATGTACCCGATGGGCATAAAAATGACTGATTTTGCCAGTATTATGTACATCTGAAACTATTTAGGTTCAGGAGTCACTAAATTGATGCCACATGATGGCAAAGCCTTGGCTTCGTTTAGCGTGTAGTTGCTAGACAGTTTCAAGCATCAGTTTGCAGTCAGTAGAATGTTTGCCAAGTATACAAACAAATAGCTAGGAAGTGTCAAAGATATTCACAAAAGTGATTGCCCACTGTGTCCATGAACTGACAAATCATCATTGAGTGATCCCCAGTGTCCATGATTTGACAAATTATTATTGAGTGATTGCCCACAGTGTTCATGATCTAACAAGTCATTGAGTGATTGACCACAGTGTCCATGATCTGACAAATCATTATTGAGTGATTGCCCACAGTGTCCATGATCTGACATGTCATCATTGAGTGATTGCCCACAGTGTCCATGATCTGAAATGTCATTATTGAGTGATTGCCCACAGTGTCCATGACCTGACAAATCATTATTGAGTGATTGCCCACAGTGTCCGTGATCTGACAAATCATTATTGAGTGATCACCCGCAGTGTCCATGATCTGACATGTCATTATTGAGTGATCTCCCACAGTGTCCATGATCTGACATGTCATTATTGAGTGATCGCCCACAGTGTCCATGATCTGACAAATCATTGAGTGATCTCCCACAGTGTCAATGATCTGACATGTCATTATTGAGTGATCGCCCACAGTGTCCATGATCTGACAAATCATTGAGTGATTGCCCAGTGTCCATGATCTGACAAATTGAGTGATTGCCCACAGTGTCCATGATCTGACATGTCATTATTGAGTGATTGCCCACAGTGTCCATGATCTGACAGATCATTGAGTGATCACCCACAGTGTCCATGATCTGACATGTCATTATTGAGTGATTGTCCACAGTGTCCATGATCTGACAAATTGAGTGATCGCCCTTTGTCCATGATCTGCCAAATCATTGAGTGATCGCCCAGTATCCATGATCTGACATGTTATTAATAATTATTGAGTGATTGCCCACAGTGTTCATGATTTAACAAGTCACTGAGTGATTGCCCACAGTGTCCATGATCTGACAAATCAGTGAGTGACTGCCCACAGTGTCCATAATCTGACAAATCATTATTTTAGTGATTGCCCAGTGTCCATGATCTGACAAATCATTACGTACTTTTTGAAACTGTTATCTGGCTTTGTTTATTGGGAATATGAAATGTATTACATTCCTTACTTCCTAAAGTTGCTTAGCTTTTTGACTTGAGTGTACGACTGCACTGTAGTAGTATGTATATTGCCCATTGTTATTAGCTGTTATTATTATTACTATGGTACTGCATTGCCCATTATTATTATTATTGTGCAGGTGGAGCCGTCACAGGGCAGTGAACTACATTGTGGATCAAGCCATGATGGACTACCAGACTGTGATGAATGAAGTCAACCGTTACATCACCTGGCCAGGACAGGTACGCCTTAAAAAAAATGTCTGCTGAATCCTCAACCAAAAAGCACACTTACTTTAAGACCATTTCTTTCTGAAACCAGTCCCATCATATTTCTGTGTAAATGGAATCAGCTGGATGAGCGTGGGTGAAGTTTAAGGCATGGACTGGTCCCTGTGGAAGGCTGTCAGCACCATCTGCTCTGATCTTCTTGCAGTCTTGTATGTGAACATACAGTAGCAAACACTGAGGCACATGTTTTTACGGCTTCTTGCAGTCTTGTATGTGAACAGAATAGCAAACACTGAGGCACATGTTTTACTCCATAGCTTCTTGCAGTCTTGTATGTGAACATACAGTAGCAAACACAGAGGCACATGTTTTTACTCTACGGCTTCTTGCAGTCTTGTATGTGAACATACAGTAGCAAACACTGAGGCACATGTTTTTACTCTATGGCTTCTTACAGCCTTGTATGTGAACGTACAATAGCAAACACTGAGGCACACGTTTTTACTCCACAGCTTCTTGCAGTCTTGTATGTGAATGTACAATCGCAAAGACAGGCACATGTTTTTACTCTACGACTTCTTGCAGTCTTGTACCTGAACATACAATAGAAAACACTGAGGCGCATGTTTTTACTCTATGACTTTTTGCAGTCTTGTACATGAACATACAATAGCAGACACTGAGGCGCATGTTTTACTCTACGGCTTCTTGCAGTCTTGTATGTGAACATACAATAGCAAACACTGAGGTGCATGTTTTACTCTCCAGCTTCTTTCAGTCTTGTATGGGAACATACAATAGCAAACACTGAGGCACATGTTTTATTCCATGGCTTCTTGCAGTCTTCTTCCATTGTGGATAAGATCAAGACTGCTGTCAAGCTCATGTAACATAGCTGTGGGCCCATATGTATTCGGAGCAATTAGCCTCTTTAATCACATTTGTCTTCTAAGCGGCAGCATTTGTGGACTGCAGATAAGACTATCTGGCTGGCCTAAACTTGTTTAGAGTTATAGATTAATTTTTCAATGTTTAAGCAACCTAAACACTCATAAAAATTGGTGGCTCTGATGCTGCTGTTACAGACAGGGGTTGCTATTAAGGGGAAAACAATACACTTATAGTTACACAGATCGACACCATCCCAAATACCAGTGAAGACCACAAATTATTAAAACCAATGAAGACCACAGTATTATTCGTGAAAAGTTTGATTCATACATCAAGACACACCACGAACAACACATATGGTGCAGAGGAGACAGGGAAATCTTGAATGGGCAGGGGTCATTGGGTCATTGACACCTGCTACAGTCAAATTGAACTTTGACTGAGCTGTGAACTTGAAACTGAAAAGGCTGTAATGCAGTGCCCAATCGATTTTGAGTTTTCAGTGTCACATGTATTGCATTGTTGGTAACACAAGGGACTTTTCCTTATCTAAAAGTAAACACAAAGGAATGGTTATTTTGGAGACTGTTGACGACTGGTACGAAATGAGAGCCAGACTTATGGACTGTTTAGCAGAAAATCAGGATTTGGGGCGATCTGCCTTTAACTCTGTTTGTTCATCATACCATGAAACGTACCATGAAAAATATGGGCACATTTTATTTCAAGGCTCCTTGCAGGCAATTGCAAAGTGATACTGTCTTGGTCATGTTTTATTTGAGTGAGTTTTCAGTATAATGTTTGCTAGCATTTGTCTTGTTTACTTCAACCAGGCGTGCGCGTACAAAGTTGGTGCACTCAAACTCTGGGAGCTGCGGCACAAAGCTGAAAAAGAACTTGGTGAGTTTGGGAGACCATGCCTCGGGGTCGCAACACCTTTTAGAACTTGCTCACATCAAGCGCAGCATCATGAAACTAATTTTTAGGTAAGACATCTGAGCACTAGGTCAGTCTCACTGATGTCTTTCACTGTTTTTCACAGTCCTCCAAAGGTAAGCGTGCAGTGCGATCCATGCTTTGGCTGCTTCGTGCCTATCGCATGGATTTAGATACATGGTCTGTGCGTGACTGCATTTGATGTTTTAGTGTGGGATTAGGTCAGCTGTCTTATTCAGGCAAGACTGATGCTGGGATGGTGTATTGGGGCCATGAATTAAACCTTTGTAAGTGATCACAAGTGAGTTTCTCACTTGGTTCTTTCTAAAAACCAGCAAAAAAACACATCTCAGGTCAAAAACTAAATTAATGACCAAAGATATGCATGCATGCATGCACGTATGCACGTATACATGCACACACGCACGCACGCATGCGCGCGCACACACACACACACACACACACATACAGAGTAGCACACATACAGAGTAGCACACACACACACACAGTAACACACACACAGTAACACATACAGAGTAACACACACACACATACACACAGTCACACATACACACAAACACACACACACAGGTGAAAAGTTTGACATTTCAGTGATGAGTAAGGCCAGTAGCTGGCAAGGCGTTCTTGATGTTTGGATCTTTTGCCTCATTGTTCTTCTGACTCCTCGTTCTTCATGCACCAGGTGACAAGTTTGACATCCGAGCATTCCACGACACCATCCTGAAATGTGGTGCCGTTCCTCTCCGTGTGCTGCAAACCATTGTGGAGGATTTTATCGAGGAAGTGGGCCCCCCGCCGCCACAGCCACCACCTGCGGACTCCACAAACAACGGGGAGGACGAGTCTGTTGATGACAAGGGCGATCAAGGACATGACGAGGTTGGTGAAAAGCAGGAGATCAACGAGAACAACGGAGATGGAGGCGACTCTTGAAACTGCAGGGTGTGCATTGTGTGAAGGTAGCGGCTACCTTCACGGCGCTGTTCGGGTACTGACTTTACCATCGCAGGGACCCTGGGACGATGCGCTCGACCTTCCAGTTTGTCTTGTCCCTCAGAGCCATCAGTTCACGTGCAGCAATACTTTTGAGGCAGTGGAATAGGCACCTGCGCTTGCCTCCCTCATCAGAAACTGCTTTCAGGTGTATGTATAGGCAGGAGCAGGGTATGGACATTGTTAGTGCCTGAAGGTTATCAGCAGCAAAAATTATATGGTGATAATGTCTCCTTTTTTTTTGGTGTGTGTCTGGGAAAGCAGTCAACTTCCTGGAATGGAAGCTAGGCTATGCTCAGCAGCAGGGGCTGGAGATGGGGGGGGGGGGGGGGGGGGGGGGGGGAGAGACAAGTGTAATTCTGTGTCTAGGTTGGATGGTTGGTCAGGACACAAATAAAGGGAAAAGTTGACGGTTGGAGGCATTTAATGACCTTGGAGGCCTTGCAGGAATACATTGGTGCCGCACGTCCACTATTTTGGTAAAGAAAGAGAGCGAAGTATCACTGTTACCCTACCTCACTGTGCTAGCCAGCTGCTTTTACCGTGTCTTGTCATTGTTGTAGTTTACAGACTGTTTCTCATCAGAATGTGTCAGATGTCTAGCCTTTCAGGACCAAAGGTGACTTCATCCCTTTCATAATGATTAATAATAATAATAATTGTCTGACCTAGGCAACCAACATTGTAATGGTCCCCACCAGGATCAGATTTTTGTTTTAAAACCCCCTCTGCTTTCTGCTTAGCGTTGTGGGCCAAAAATCAGATTGGGGGGGGGGGGGGGGGAGCGGAGCAGAACTAATGCACCTATTAGGCTCTTTACGAAGGGAGAAGGACTTTCTTATCTCTCTCTTCCTTCCCTCCGATTTACTCTGTTTATGGTCTTCTAGATCTAAATGTAATGCCTTACTCAAAATTGTTTGCTGGTTTTTTGTATGCTTCAGCCTAAATAATAATAGGATACCATGCAAGGTGGGAGCCCAAGGTGCTTTACACACATGCACGCACGCATGCACACATGCACGCACACACACATACCACACACACACACACGCTTGCACACACACACACAGACATACGCACAGACACACACACATTCGCACACACACACACAGACATACGCACAGACACACACACACACATGCGCGCACACACACACACACACACACACACACACACACACACACCAACAGATGGGAGGGTAGATGCAGCTGTGAAAAGACAGTTTAGAAATGGTTATTGATCAGGCGAGTTGAGACCCGTTTTGAAATAAGTTTAGAAATGGTTATTGATCAGGCGAGTTGAGACCGGTTTTGAAATAAGAATCAGAGTGGCAGAGTGCTGGAGGCAAACTGTTCCAAACAGATGGGCCAGTGTAACTGTAAGAAAACGATCTGTCACCAGCCTTTTTTTGTTTACATGAGGGATAAAAAAGGTCCAGGTGTTCAGTGCTTTCAGCGTTGGATGATTTCAGTGCGGAAGATGACATCGAGTCAGCAAGAGAGTGGTGGTGGCTTAGTGAAAAGGCTGCCCAAGCCTAGATGAACTTCCATGGGGACCCAGAGCAGAGGTGCAAGCTTAAATAAAAATGTAGAACATTTGCAGATTCTCTCATTTGCTTCAATATTAAGGCAACAGAAATAACGTTTTTGCTTTGAATTTGAGCTCCTTCATGCTGGTTTGCTCTGTGCCATTGAAGAAAGGAAAGAGGGTTTTTGGTTTCACTTCTGCCATGCATGCCGACCTTGTTTACACAGAATACCAGGCACAAAACGGTGCTCATGGCTGCGTTTTTGTGAATTTTAGATGTTGAATTTTAAGAAGCTAGACTGTAAAAATGACTGAAAAAAATGCAGTCAATCTGTTTTGGACTTGTGTGCAAAAATATAAGTATATATGTAATGATCATTTTTTCTCAAACTTTCCATAACTATAACCTTGCTTGGGGTCCACAGATTTATGCAAAAGTTTGATGACCTTGACCTTTTTCAAGGTCACAGGTGTCTGAAACATAAACTACAAATTGTGTTTTTTAAGGTTCTTGTCCAGAAATACATTAAAAAGGTCATGCATAAATATTCCTTGTGTGACTGGTGTATGTAAAGAAGATAATTAGCACATCTTTTCCATGTTTTTTTGTGCACTTGGATGTGAGTGTAGGTGCCTCTTCCTTTATAGGGTTTGTGATGCTTCTCTGCTTGGGTCTCTTTTTAATGATTCCTTTTTGCAAAATGTCAGTTTCCGTGAAGTGGGTTTCACTTTGCTGGTGCGATGTTGAGGTAATGGCCTATCCGCCAATGGTCCCGGAAACTACAGTTAGACTATCAAACTTTTCCATTCCCTGAAGTTGCCGTCAGTGATGAAACAGGTCAGTCTGTTCAGATGGGTGTACTGTTTAGTGCTGTTGTGTTAAAGACAGGAATGAACTGTTGTGTGTCAGTGTCCATGTTAGTTTTGTTTTTAGTCAGCATCATCCACCAGGTTTTTCCGTAAATGGTCCTTGGGGACAAAAAAGGCCATTTGTCAACAGCCCATGCAAGGAAATCTGCTGGCGTTCGTTGACCAGGTTCCATTGGTTTGTTTGGACCACCTGTAGTTACTGTTCTTTTTTCTTTCTTTCTGGTTTACTTCAGCAACGTAGGACTTTGCTAGCTTGCGGAGTTGTTGTCCAGGTGTGCCCGAGCCACCTTGTGGGCCCAGGGGAAGTCATCTGCAGCTGATCTGCGTGTGTTAAAATCCCTCCGCGACATGCTCTGCCCCAACAAGCCAGGCAGTATGCAGCAAAATCACTGAGCACGTTGTACATAGCTGCTTCTCTTTTTTTCCTTCTTAGTTGTCATTATAATGAGTGTTGTTTGTTCAGAATCAGCAGTTTGAATGTGCAGGATGTTATTCTTAGCATTTTCTTTTGACGTTTTTGATTTACAGCATCCGTTTTCTCCAGGCAGCAATATACTGATGAGTTTCGTATTGATCTGGTTGATGAGCAAATGTACATGAATTATTAACGCAGTATCCATATGTAACGTGAGGAGGAAAGGTATATCTGCATATGTTTTAACATGCAGTCGTTTTGTGTATGTGTATGTTTGGCTGAACGTCTGAACATGTTTGGCAACCCAGAAGTGGTACTGAGGTATTCAGTGGATGGTGCAGGCAAGACAAGTGGTGCTGAGGTATCCAGTAGATGGTGCAGGCAAGACAAGTGGTGCTGAGGTATCCAGTAGATGGTGCAGGCAAGACAAGTGGTGCTGAGGTATCCAGTAGATGGTGCAGGCGAGACAGAAGTGGTGCTGAGGTATCCAGTAGATGAAGCAGGCGAGACAGAAGTGGTGCTGAGGTATCCAGTAGATAAAAAGCAGGCGAGACAGAAGTGGTGCTGAGGTATCCAGTAGATGAAGCAGGTGAGACAGAAGTGGTGCTGAGGTATCCAGTAGATGGAGCAGGGAGACAGAAGTGGTGCTGAGGTATCCAGTAGATGAAGCAGGCGAGACAGAAGTGGTGCTGAGGTATCCAGTAGATGGTGCAGGCGAGACAGAAGTGGTGCTGAGGTATCCAGTAGATGAAGCAGGCGAGACAGAAGTGGTGCTGATGTATCCAGTAGATGGTGCAGGCAAGACAAGTGGTGCTGAGGTATCCAGTAGATGAAGCAGGCGAGACAGGCGAGACAGAAGTGGTGCTGAGGTATCCAGTAGATGAAGCAGGCGAGACAGAAGTGGTAGTGAGGTATCCAGTAGATGGTGCAGGCGAGACAGAAGTGGTGCTGAGGTAGCCAGTAGATGAAGCAGGCGAGACAGAAGTGGTGCTGAGGTATCCAGTAGATGGTGCAGGAGAGACAGAAGTGGTGCTGAGGTATCCAGTAGATGAAGCAGGCGAGACAGGCGAGACAGAAGTGGTGCTGAGGTATCCAGTAGATGAAGCAGGCATAACAAGCAGTTGAGGACTGCCTCCCTCATCACAGACTGCCTGCCATGAACGGTCTCCCTACCCCATGTTCACACACTCCCCTCACCTCTGCGGATCAGAGATGTGTAGTCCACGTTCCTAGAGGGTTCCAAGGTGCCAATCACCCAGAGGCCTTCAGCCAATCAGAAAGTCAGAAATAATACTCTGCTGGAAAAGCTTGAAGCTAAGGGTTTGGCGCTGTGGCTGAATCAGAGGCTAAAGCACAGCACCGGCCGCAGAGTGAAAGTTGGGTGGATTCCAAACAATGCTTTCAAAGTAAGTTCAGGTTCATGTTCACTGATGATGAGAGATAGCATCTGCAATCCGCTGAGGCATGTTAACATTCACTGAGATGGTGGATTGGGAGTGGAATCAGCCTGCACTCCAGCAGTCAGCACAGTACCGCGTGGTGGCTAGACCAAGGCTGAATTCAGTGTTCAGATGATGATAACAGTACTTCTACACACACTGCCCCATCTCGCTGGAGCTTTGAGCGATTTCTGTAGTATACTTTCAGTGATAGAAAATCCTTTATAGAACATTAAAAACTAACCAGTCAGAATTAAAACAAAATCTACCAAATTTACCCATGCACTTACTGGGGTCTATGCGGTCATACAAGCACACAAACACATGCACATGATCAGTTGTATAACTGAAACAGGTGAGTTTATGGGCAGATTTGAATGAAGGAGCAGATTCTGATCTTGCTGTGGAGGGGCTATTTCAGAGAGTGGGTACAGAGTATGAAAAGGCACATTGGCCGTTGGTTTTGGTGTGCACAGGAGAAATTTCATGCATACGAGTATTGGCAGAAGAGAGCATTGATGAGAAGGTGTGAAATCTAAAGTATGTCAACCAGGTGCTGATTGCCAGAAGAAGTACTACAGTTAAAGCAAAGAGAGCAAACTGTGCATAGAGTTCTTGCAGCTAAACAACATCTTTGTCATGGTTTGCTCAGACAGGAACTGTGGTAATTCAGATGTATGCTGCTGTGTGCTGAACGTTCTCCATGGGGCCACAGATCTTCTCCCTCACCGCTGTGTCATCAGGCCAGGTTTCTGCTCAGGTTCTGGTGGGTCTGACTGTCCTGCAAAAACTGGTGCATGCCCCATAATTGGTGACAACAACAAAATAAATGTGATTTGCCTGATTCGATTGCAGCTCATCACCTGTCACATGTGAACATGCTACTTGAAAGTTTTGTTCATAATAGCTACCAGTGTTCTTCTTCTTCCGTACAGTGTCCAGTTTCAACATTGTGAAGACTGACCCTTTTAGCGCATGCTGGGTTATTTCAGTGTTTCCATAATCCACCGAACTCAGACATGGACCACTGGATCTTTAACATGCATATGTGATCTTTTTGCATGCATATACACACATGGGACCTCGGTTTATAGTCTCATCCAGACTTGTAGTGTCTGCACAGAATTTGACTCCAGGGAATCTCAGGGTGGGAGCAAAGCTGAACACGTAACGGTCACCCGTCCATTAGGTGACCGCGCTCGATCATGCTTAACTTTGGCTTTTGAGAGTAAGCACTCTTGTGCCACTGACTCCCAGCACCAGTCATCTGCTCTGTTACTGTGCTTTAGCTTGTGACTAACATGGTGGCAACTCTTCCAGCTTTTTTGCGTGGAATATTATTCGCCACATTCCGATTGGATGAAGCTGCTTGGGTGATGGGCAGCCAGGAACCATCTTTTGCGTTCAGTCCCAGTTCACGTTTTGTTTTCTGAACTTAATTTGAAAGATGTTGTGATTGCTTCGTTATTCAAAATATTTGATTTCATTATAATTTCGTTCGTGGTTTGGTTGGAATTTTTGTAACGGTATACCTGCATGCGTATGGCACGGATTTTTAATTCGCCATTTTCTATGCTGAAGAGAATGTGCATACATTTCTGTATGTTGATGTTGTTTGCTCACACCATGTGTTGTTTCTGCATTCACGTATGCCTGTGTTTTGCACGTGCGTGTGTACGTTGCATTCAGTGGTGTGTGTGCGTGTGCACTCAGATGGCAAGTTAACTCTGTGTGTGTGTACTCAAATGGTGAGTGCAATGCGAGTGTATGTGTGCATTTGCCTTCAGATGGTGAATGTTCTGTGAGTGTATGTGCTTGCACTGAAATGATGAGCGTACTGTGAGCATTTTGTGTGTGTGTGTGTGTGTGTGTGTGTGTGTGTGTTTGCACTTGGAAGGTGAGTGCGCTGTGAGTTGCATCTGTGTGTTTGCACTAAAATGGTGAGTGTTCTGTGAGTATGTGTATATGCGTCTGCATTCAAATGGTGAATGTTCTGTGAGTGTGTGTTGCTGCTGCTGCTGCACCCTCCATTCACACAAAACCACCAGTCACCACAGGCATATGCACTGTGCATTTTAATTCCAATGCATACAGCTGAGAATTTGATATGAGCCTGATATTCACAGCTACCAAACAAAGTTGTCACCACAGGGCAGAGATCCTGCATGCAACAACACCTACAGTACATACAAAAGACATCAGGTTCACAGGTAAACCACAGAGAAGAAACAGAAAAAGTAGATAAAGGTGTGCAGTGTACTACACAGGCACCTGACACTGGTCTGAACTCGAACAGTCAGATCTGTACATGTACACCGGTCTGAACCAGATACATTTCAGTATGTGGTTATGCACATCCAAGATCCATGACAATTTGTACAAAACAGTGTCTGAAGACCCCCCCCCCCCCCCCCCCCCCACACACACACACACCCAAAAAACCCCACCCCCCACACAACAAACCGACCAACCACAAAACAAGAAATGTTATGCTCAGACAACTCTCATTCAAGTGCAAAACAGACACACCTGTGACCCTTAAACAAGGTCACAACCATCAAACCTACTACGAATCTGTGGACCCCAAGTAAAGTTAAACCAAGCAGTGTTTGAAAGACCTGGCTTAAACAGTGTTCGAGAAAGCCAGGTCAAATCAGGGAAGAACTATCTCCCTTGAATACATCTGCAAGTTGGAAATACCAAGATCTAGTGGTGTATTCATGATCTGTACAAAGTTTCAACATTAACTGTTGGATATGAACGTGAATATTCTCTGTTAAAACTGTTCAGCATTGCTGTGATCTCACAATAATATGGTCAAATTTAATGAAAAGTAGAATGAACAGGTAAAGCTCCATAGAAATCCCTTCCTGGGAAGTTTCACAATTATCACATAGTGTTCATGACAGTCACATTGTTATAGTCACTTTGTTTTTTACATGCCCAACACACTGATCATTACACAGACTTGCCTAATTATTTTCATGCCCCCCCCCCCAAGGAGAAATAATCCAACATGGTATCAGGTGCCTGTGCAAGTAGAATGTGAAAATGTATTGAGAACAATCATGCCAACAAGTTCAATTGATAATCATGGCAATATATATATCAACATCTCTGCTTGCTGTGGTTCTGATTTTGTGATGAGAATGACATGTATACAACCAACATCCATTGCGCTGATGAAACAGTTGTGTAAAGATGAACAAGTGAGCGACTGGCCATGTAAGGTCTAGAGAGATTGTTCCAGAATGCTATCACCTTTGAACTGCATGTCGTAATGCCAGGCATCAGTGTAGTTGGTACTCTGGGTACCATGGTTCATCAGGAATCTTTTAAGGGTGTTTAGCCTTTTGCTGAAGATGGCAAAGGATGTTAAGCTGGTGATCCTGCCTTTCCTTTTCCATTTTAGCTACACCAGTAACATTGGACTGCTTTTCTTTTGCCATCTGAGCACCATGTCGACACCTCTGCAAGCATGACACGCACGCTGCTGCAATGTGGGTAAAAATCCGTTTCACAAACTGTTAAATGCTAGTATAGCCACATCAATTGTCAACAACCAGACATTACCTTGTAGCCTCGGTAACACCAACATGGGCTCCACTGGCTACGTTTCTGACAGCTATTCTTAACCACAGTGTAGTCACTCCCAGGGCTGTGTTGCTTGATAGTTATATTCACAACTGACAACAAACCACCTTGCAAACCCTGCTGCTGGCAGTGGTGAAAATGGTCGACTGAGGCTGCTGTGTTAAGGCAGGTAGTATTTGGCACAGTATTCTCAGAAACATGGACCCATCTATTACACTGTCTTGAGGACAGCTTAAAAAATACTGGTCAGAGTGAGCCGAATGAAGAGTTTATTATTACCGGTTGTTGATGCAAATGTAGAACTGTTGATTCTGGGACACAGCCTTTCAGGTGTGACCGAGATCTAACCCACTCCCTCACATCCATGCTTGGTGCGGTGGCCATCTGTACATCCATTTTTCTTAGATTTTTAGTGTGCAGACCTCTTTTTGTGTTATATAAATCCCCCTAATTTAAAACAACAACATTATTCCACATGGGACTTGAGATCTACCCAACTCTTTCACTTCCATGTATGGCTTGAGAGATCTATTCCACTTGCCAACTTTCATGTGCAGTTCAAGATCTACCCCAATCACTATTTCCATGTGCGACTCGAGTTCTATGGCACTCGTTCATTTCTGCATGTGATGCAAAATCTACCCAAATTACTACTAATTTCTGTTTACAGTCTGAGATCCACTCCCCTCATTTTCCCATGTGCAAGACCTACAACAGTCACTCTTCTGTGTGCAACTTGACATCTATCCACATCACTTATTTCTAATCCACTCACTCGTGTGTGCGACACAAGATCCACCCCAAACACTTGCCTCAGTAGGTCACTCAAAATCTATCCCAGTTGCCAGTTCCCACTTGCAAGTCAAGATCTGACTCAATCATTTGTGCTGTGTGCAACTGGAGATTACCCCCAATCACGCTCATGTGTGAACAGAGATGCACCCCAGTCATTCACTTTCATGTGTGACTTGTGGTCTACATAAGTTGCTCATTTCCATGCAGGGCTTGAGATCTGTCTCCGCCACACATTTTGTGCACCACAATTCCAAGTTAATCCCCAATGACAGTTCAGTTTAGTTCACGATGGTATCTGTGCGCTCGGAAAAGCCCATCTGCGCACCATACTGTCACTCAGAAGTTTTCCCAATGTTTCCTTTGAAACAGCTCCAATGTTCGTCCGATTGACGATAGCCCTCTCTCGTCCTTTCAAGGAAGATCATCAAGTGCTTCCTCTTTCCACGCATCTCTCCTCCAGGCGATTGATGGTGTGATGTCCTTATCTTTGTGCCTGCAGGTAGTGTCTCAAGCTCCTCAACACTCAAGATCTTCTGTTACGCAAACCATTTGAGATGGTTGCATGGCCCACCAGTCTATCTGCTTGGTCATTTCCCTTCACTCCGGCATATCCAAGCTCCTCAACACTTGAGATCTTCTGTTACGCAAACCATTTGAGATGGTTGCCTGGCCCACCAGTCTATCTGCTTGGTCATTTCCCTTCACTCCGACATGTCCAGAGCAGCACATCCACAAAGGTTTTCAAAGGTGGATGCCAAACACTGACACGCCAGCCTGGGCTTCCCATTCCACTTTTTGTATCAAGCTCATTGAATCTGTAAGGATGATGGCATGAGATGATGTACACACCATTCTAAACAAAACAAAACAAACGACAACAACACAAAAAAAGCATACACCAGTAGGGCTGGGTAGCCTTTTATGACCGGAATCCAAACATCCCCAGAAGGGATTACTAAACTGATGGGGGTACTAAGATAATGGGGAAAGTATCTGCAGCACCCTTTCGGGAACATCTCGGTGAATAGGTGCACAATTTCATCTTCAGCCTGGCACTTGGTCTACTTTCCTTTGTTGACATCACCTATCAGATCCAAGTCCTGAGGTGACTCTCAGCTGTTGACAGGATATTAACATCCATACACTATTTTACACACAGAATGCGGCGGTATTATCCAACTCGCAAAGAAAGCCACAATGGGCAATGTGAACAGGACCGAGTGAGGAAATTTTGCCATGTACCATAATGGGCAATGTGAACAGGACTGAGCGTGAGGAAACTTTGCCATGTGCCATACTTTTTGGCAATGTGAACAGGACCAAGCGTGAGGAAACTGCCATGTGCCATAATGGGCAATGTGAACAGGACCGAGCGTGAGGAAACTTTGCCATGTGCTATAATGGGCAATGTGAACAGGACAGAGTGTGGCAAAACCTTGCCATGTGCCAGTGCAAGCAGACGACATTTCCAAAGATCTTGCTGATCTCTTGGTGTGATTTCCAACTCAGACTTCAGTAAAATGCTTTGCATTCAAACCACTGGTTGGCAGTGCTAGAGGTTCTGTAACCTTGTAGTGCTCAGTATCCATATTCAAAATGTTCACTGATGCTTTTTTTTCGTACCACTCCCTGCACTCCTGAAATCTGGTGAGAGCAGAGCACATAGAACACAAAACTCTGCTGAATCTGAGTTAAAGAGATGAAGCTTGTCAGGCACCCCTTTATAAACTTGTGTAGTAGGGTGAGCCAAAGAACCTGGCAGCATCCTGCTTTATGCTGGTCAAGAGAAAAACTGGAAGAGGCTGCTTTGGCATCCATAATTAGTCACTTAAAGCTCATGCAGTAATCTGGAGAGAAAAAAAGAAAAGAAAAGAAAAAATCAAAAGAGAAATGGGACAACCAGGACTGGAGGCAGAGTTGTAGTGTCAAGTGGAGAAGCCAGCATAGCACATGGAAATGAAGAAAGACTGGGACAGGCAAACTTAACAACACAAAAAAGTGACCTGCCACAAATGCCTACAAAACTGGTTTTATTTCAACGTAACACAATATACAGTTCCAAAGTTTTCTTTTGATAGGGGAAGGCCGACTTTACTTTCTAGAAAAACAAACTCGGCTCCAAATCACAATTCCAACTTCTACACAAACAAACAAAAATCACGAGGCAAATGAAACATGGAACAGATTTTTAAATCAATGATGTTATGCCACAGACAAAAGTAAAGCAATTCTGACTTGAACTTAGGAAAGTGATTCTGATTTTGTTTTGTTTTGATCACACCACCTAAGCACAACAGAAAGCAAGAATCCATGAAAAATACTTTTTCAAATTTGACAGAAAATTAAAATTATACTGAAATTAATAAACATAAAAAGGTGCAAATAATATTCACAATGCTTTCACATTTAATATCTTCAACTCCACAGACAACATACAACAAGAAATGAACCACCACAAAACAAAAAACACGAACAAAAAAATTAATCAGTTCACGTGAGAAAAGTCTTGTATGTGCACACACATGCACACTCTCACACACACCCAATGAGTCATACATGCATTTGAATACTCCCCCTCTCTCTCTGACACACACACATACACACTACAAAACGGACTCCTGTAACAATCTGTTCAGATCACTTTAAACACTTATAATAAGTGAGAAAAGAGATGTTCCTGCAAAGCTGCAGAAGCAGGTATTTTCTACAGTTATCCTGTAAAAGAACCTTGGCCAGTTGGTGTAATCCACCAGATGATTTCTTCATCATCAGTATGTAATTCAGAATGTGCAATTTCTATCATGCTCCAAACAAACACTTCTTAATCAGTCAGCTGCATGTATAATGATGTTAAATAATTCAAGACCCCACAAACTGCAAGGGGAAAATTCCAAAAGGAAAAGAAAAGGGAACCCCAAAGTTGTGTATATATATATATATATATATTACAATTATTAAAGAAAGCCTTTTTTATTTATTTAACCAAACCAAAATTCCTTCACACCCCCACACATACACATCCTGCGTACCCCATGACAAAATGCTGGGATTTCAATGCTTAAAATGAACTTTCAAAAGACAGGAAAGAGGAAGCTAGACATGCTGAATGCTGCAATGAATACCAAAGCCATTATCCACCACAAAAATACAGCTGAAACACCATGGCAGAAAATACCCCAAACCAGACAAGTTGGCAGACTGCATTCACCACTTGTGTTAAAAAAACAGTCCTTTAAAACCCTGCTACACTCATCACCCCCTTGCACAAAACTCAGTGGTTAAAAACTGACCAAGTCATACCCAGTGATACACCAAAACAAAAACAAACAACGCTGATAAAACGCTGTCAAGACACAACATGAAAGGTGTGGTCCTCTAAAAACTACTGAGGAAATTGGCGTCATTCATCATCATCATGGGTGAAATTGGGAGGCCAGATCTATGATGATGGAGATTTTCACAACCTGTGACAAACGCCTTGACTCTTGCAGAAGTAGTCAAGAGTAAAAGATGACAATAACTGCATTGCATGCTCATTGAAATAACAAATGTATTGCTCCAGAGGTCTTTGTCACCAGTGCTATACTTATGAAGATGGGTGTACAAAATAAAACCTCACTCTTTGCGTGAAATGGAGCACCTGCACCTGTTGCTGTACTGTTCAATCCTACATATGTGTACATGATGCTTCTTGGTGAAAGGCAAAACAGACATCAAATGTGAAAAATGGACCCCACTGCTTCCTCAAAACTGTTGGCATAGGTTTGGAAGTTGATCAACGACATTTGAACCAATGCGATCTCAGCCACTCTGCATGATGCCGTCAGCAAGAAAGACTGAAGAAGGACTCGAGCAGCGAGACGGTCTGCAAGGAACAGTGTGCAAGGAGCAAGAAAAAGTGGAGGGCAGGAGTAGAGAGACGGTCTGCAAGGAACAAGATGGACTGAAGGACATGAGTAAGTAGACGGTCTGCATGAAGCAAGAAAGACCGAAGGAGGACACAAGTAGCAAGACGGTCTGCAAGGAACAAGATGGATTGAAGGACACGAGTTAAGTAGACGGTCTGCATGAAGCAAGAAAGACCGCAGGAGGACATGAGTAGTGAGATGGTCTGCAAGGAACAAGATGGACTGAAGGACATGAGGTAAGCAGACGGTCTGCATGAAGCAAGAAAGACCTAAGGAGGACACGAGTAGCGAGACAGTCTGCAAGGAACAAGAAAGACGGAAGAAGGGCATGAGTTGGGAGACGGTCTGCAAGGCACAAGAAAGACCGAAGAAGGGCATGAGTTGGGACACGGTCTGTAAGGAACAGAGATGGTCTGCAAGAAACAAAGACAGTCTGAAGAACACAAGTAAGGAGATGGTCTGTAAGGAACAGAGACGGTCTGCAAGGAACAGAGACAGTCTGAAGAACACGAGTAAGGAGATGGTCTGTAAGGAACAGAGACGGTATGCAAGGAACAGAGACAGTCTGCAAGGAACACAGACAGTCGGCAAGGAACAAGACATACTGAAGGACATGAGTAAGTAGATAGATGGTCTGCATGAAGCAAGAAAGACCGAAGAGGGACATGAGTTGGGAGACAGTCTGTAAGGAACAGAGACAGTCCGCAAGGAACAAGACTCAAGAAGGACACGAGTAGGGAGACAGTCTGCAGCAAACATCACCACCAGCACATAGGCTACAATGACCCTGATCAAACTTGGCAAGCTCTGGTTGTGGCGCGAGCATCAGTCTGCCTCAGTGTCTAAATGTCATGCATAAAATGAGTGCTCAAAAGTGATGATAAGGACATGAAGCTTCTCTACAGTGCCATCTCTTCCATCATACTATAAAACTTTGACCACAGAAAACGTCTGGCTTTTCTTTTTTTCAGGGTAGAGGAAGGGGAGGAGGAGGGTGGGTTGGGGGGTGGGGTGGGGGTGGGGGGTCAGTCATCGATTAACAAGATGAAATATGAGGAACAGAGACTGCCGTTGACCAGTGTGGCATTATTACAAGTAAACAGTCAGTCACAGAGAGCTGAGTTCAGGCAGAGTGGAAGTTCACAAGTCTCCATGACACGGGTCGAGTGTCGTACACCAAGACTCAAGCTGACAACATGGCAACACTGAGGAGATGTTTTGTTTTGAACTCGTAGCTTTGAACATGATTACTGCACAAGTAGCCCCATGCGACACCTGGTGAGAAACACTCAAGCCTGTGGAAACAAAAAAGCGCCAGAAGATGACACCATAGCGGGGTGATGCAAGAAGTGTTAAAAATGGAATATGTGTTCCAAGTTGCATCTGATCAGGCTTACTCAGTCATTAAACATCATAGGAGCAGTTAACCCAATGTTTACCAACTGATGAAAAAGCACTACTGGACAAATGGCTTTCATCCCTTCATCAACAGACACTAGCAGGTATGAATTTCAACGCCCTGTGTTTAAAGTCACTTCACAGAAGTACTTTTATCCTTCTGTAATTATACAAAGGTGAATGATTGATTTTCTAAGGGCAGAGGGAAGTAGCAAACTGGCACACCTGAACATGACAAAAAGCCTGCACAACTAACCTAAAAATTGGTACTATGTATCACAGATAAAAATCTGATGTACCCATTCGTAAAAGGATTTTTTTGTGGTGTTTTTTCGTAGCTTGAGAAAACTACTGTTTGAGGTACAGTTTCCTGTCATTAAAGAAAAAACTCAAAATAACTGCTTCGTTTATGCAATGAAGTATGCTGCATGTCACATTTGTACTATTCTAGACATTACAATTTTAGCCTTAGTTTTCATATTGATTTAAAATTCATCCACTGCTGGGGGGGGGGGGGAAAAAATGTAATAACAAACAAACCACCACCAAAAAAACACAAACAAAAACACTAACATACACTGTAAATGTAAGTCTTCTGGACTAGAATACAACATGTGAAAGCACTCGAAGATTAACCCCAAAAGACCAACTTTGGAACAAAAAAACAGAGAAAGAAGTTGAATCCAGTTCTACAATGACAGTCACAAACTCTGACAAGATCCACAACATACATTAAACACTGATATTAAAAGAATAATGCAACATCTTCCACAAGGTCAAATAATTGCACCAAAATCACAGTCAAGTCACCGCAAGTCTCTTGCCAACTGAAAAAGCCATACCTGTGATTTCTGCCCAGATAATAGATATGCTTATGAAAGCCACTGCAGTGTGTGAATGCATGCTGGCATGCGTGTGTGTATGCTAGCATGTATTATATGTAAATATTCCTTGTTGAAGATTGAGGCTCAATTGTCCAGAATTTTTCTTCTTTGAGTAAGACATCTGAGAACTTGAAATCTCATCTCAGCCTTAGAAAACAGCTCCCCCCTTCCCTCCCCCCCCCCCTCCTCCCCCCAAACAAGCAACAGCAAATACAGTAGCATTTGAAAAAACAAACAAATGAAAAATAAAACCAACAACAAACTCTGCTTCGATCTCTCTCAATGGTTTTGACTAAAACTGATACAATGATATCATGTTCACCCCCTACCCCTCAGCGTTGACAAAAAACCCCACCAAAACAAACTCTGATGAAATCTAGCATATTGTGATGAACAGCCTCCGGCTCCAAGCTGGCAGGAAATCACAGGTAGGGAAAGGTGTTGTACCATGGGTCACACAGAACAAGGTGGTGCCCACATACCATAACAGGCACTAAGTAGTCAACATGTATGAAATTCATGTGTTTTTCCAGAACAGTATTTTGATTGGTGGCTTTTTATAGCACTCTCTCTGTCATTCAACTACACCACAGAACTCTAAATACATTTGTTCTTGATTACCAACATCTAGTCAATGTACATGAAATGAGAATCTGACGGTGGCAATAATACACCTCTGCGAACAAATGCTGTTAACAAACTGTACAAACAAATTCAACACACATGCAGTTAAAACAGAATTAGTTAGTGCTCTTTCCTGATTAAAACTCTACAAAATCACACCCCCCAAACCAAACAACAAAACGCACACAGAATAATAATAATAATTTTAAAAAAAAGGAGGAATAACAAATAAACAAACAAACAAAAAACCCACCGCCCTGATTCAAGCTGCACAGCTGTAAGACTAAAGAACACGACTTTATCACCCACGTGCAAAATATAATTCACTGTTCACAAGCAAAGGGCGACACACTGTTCACGATACACTTAGGAATGGATTAAAAACGGAAACAAGTGATTAGCGAAGCTGACAGGGAGCAATTAGAGAGGCAGAACTGAAGCCAGCAGCCTTATTTTGACCCACTGCTGGCGCACAAAAGGAACTTCTAATAGCTCTGGAACCTGTCTATGCAGACCTTAATTTATGTATCCAAGGTACCATTTTGCTTTTTTTATAGATTTTTTTTTTTTAACCTGCTGTTGTACACACTTATAGCTTTTGCACATATTGAAGGGAGGCCGTTGTGACAGTTCAGAACCGGCATGTTGCTTAGACAACACAATGTATTAAACCCATCAACTCCCACCCCAGAATCTGATTCAGGGTGGCTGCTGGCATTTGTCACTAAATTCTAGCCACAAGCAAATGCATATGCCATGGCAGTCGCTTTTGTTAACCTTTGGCTCTATACCAAAAAACATCTGAAACAATGCACCCGCTTAGTAACGACTGAAATGGCAGCCATTTACCTCCTGTGACCCCGAGAATTTACACCTCATTTCACAATGGCAGCCACTTCTTGGTTGCACAAAACCCTGAAGGGGTCACTGCTGTTTGTCTGTGTCTGCAGCCAAGTGGTTGATGGAAACTCAAATGTGCACCTTTCAGCACAGCCAATACATCGAGTGATGAACTGGAGCAAACCAATGTACGGCTGCAACACCTCTGTCATCATGAATGGCAAAAGCTCTGAAGTGACTGTACAATTTCAAGGGTCCAGACACAAGGGTGGCCTTCCCTTGTTTTGGCAGCCTGCCTTTGAGACTCCATGGCCAGAGTGTAGCCTGGTTTTGGGTCTTAATGTACCTGTTTTACACTGTCCTTATTAACCAACGGTTGTGGAAATTCTACCAGACTTGTTCTGCTTCTTGGTCATTTTTTCCTATCTTGAAATGCGCGCTAACTTCTGCTTTAGACATCTTTTCTCCAACTATGTTGCCCTTCTTTTCAAATCCGTTTCAACCCATGGACAACCACTGGCGTCAGATATGGACTGCATACATCAGACTTTACTGTCCCACGCAACACATCAGCACACAGTGCCAAACGCTCAAGTCATCATCATAATCATGCCTAACACCACACACTTTTTGTACACATTCAGTCAGATCTGGAATCCCTGGATACGCCTTCAAAACTCATGGATGCTGATTAAAATGGAGCCAGTGAGACAGCAAGACAAAGACCTGAAGAAAACGCAGCTCCTGATCTTATGCTTACAAAACAAACATACAGTGAAATCTGCTCAAAACAAAGTAGCTGGGACCATTCAAGATCATGCCAACACTGCCGAAGAGATTTGTCTTACGGGAAGCAGAACCAAAACAAAGTAGCTGGGACCATTCAAGATCATGCCTACACTGCCGAAGAGATTTGTCTTACGGGAAGCAGAACCAAAACTAAAGTGAAACACCTAGTGACAGATCAGGCTGACGAGAGACACCCCTCTCATCAGACCACTTTTTTTGAAGTCTGTCCCTTCACATTTTCGTGCCTTTTGTTAATAATCCCATCAGCAAGGATTGCCCCTTCCTTCTAAGACCAGTTTTTTTTTTTACCATTCAAATTTTTACATAATTATGACAACCTTGCTTCAATTTTATGATGGTTATACAAGGGTTCCATCACTGAATAACTCAGTCTTAAGTACAAATTCATCTGAAATGAGATCTCAAAGGAACTAGCCTTCTAGAAAACATATTTTGTCTAACAGGCAGAAAAAAGAAGAACCTAAAATCAACAGTTCTGTCATAAATGCCCCATTCATTTATTTTGAATTTATAAAATCATTTTTTCTCATATGTAGTGTCAAGCAACACAAAGTCAGGTGTTCTAAACTGCCTGCTGCCTATGCCATCTCTTTCAGGTCAGGCTCCAGATGTGTGATGATGCGGGGCTCGTTTTCTTCCCCTTGCAATATCTGCTCACACATGGATTTGTCCCTAATATTCACAAATCCTTGCTGCACACTTTGTAAGTATGATTCCCTAAAAATGTTTCTGCTGAACAGAAGCAGTTCTGATGGTCCCAGCTGCTCTGTGGTGACATGATTCCACTGCATTGTGTCAGTGCGTGACACTACCTGAAGACATAAGACCTACCCCATGGCTAATGGCTTAAAAACAAAAGGTACCCACACTGATCCTCACAGACTTTACCTGAATGCTGGTTATAGAATGATGGGTACAGAATAATGAAAGTGACCCACAAATAAACAGTAAAACTGCTGCTGAAACAATGCACAAAATGTTAAATTTCTTTGAACACATTACTAACGATTGCGAACTATACCACATAATACACTACTTTAAAAAAACCAAAGAAATAAGAACAGTATCTCAAAAATAAATAAACAAAATAGGTTTTAATAACAAGAAAAAACAACCACACAGAATTCTCAGTTTTGTGCTCTTTGCAAATGTTTTAGTTTAAGCTACAAATGTTTTTCTGATGTTTAACTGCCCCATAAAAGTGACAAAAAGTGCTGACACAAGACACAAACATAATTATTAAGTACATATAAAATCTGATACACATAATGTTGTGACACAGCCATGAGAAACAACAATGTACAATTCATAACCTCACACATACACACACATCACTTTCACACACATTCAACTTGGTCAAATTTCAATGTTCTGTAAAATGTCCAAATAATATACATTGTATTATATATATGTGGAGGGAGACAGGCAGAGAGAGGAGAGAGAGAGAGAGAGAGAGAGAGAGAGAGAGAGAGAGAGAGAGAGAGAGAGGCTTCATACTCTTACAGACCAGAGTTGCATACAAGAAAGAACACTTGTTGAACAAGAGGTTTGGACTGACTAAAAAAAAAAAAGATAAAAGAAAGAAGAAAGGTTGCAATGCATTCATGTGTCGACCAATTCATGCCCCAATCCTTTTGCTCACTCCGTGCTTGAAATGCTTGAAAGTTTGTGTCCATTTTGCTGTATGCTGCTGGCTTCACAGTCCCAGTTGCTGCAACGACTCCAGATGCACAAGAGTTCCGTTTAACAGTTGCACTTTGTGAAATCCGCCCCTCCTGATGCAAGCACAAGGCAGTTTGAAAACATGAACTCCTCATGCTAAAAGAATGAAGAGAATGCAACCTTGGGAAAACCGACTTGTTTAGATCTATGGTGACTGGGGTAAAAAGAAAAAAGAAAAAAGGCTTTACAAAGACACCAGCTGAAGGTCCTTTTCTTGGTCAGTTGTTTTCAAGGTGTGACTAAAAATTCGGCACTGTGAGTGCTAGTGTCTGTCTGCCTCTGACTACACAGCACCTGAAATGAACTGCAAAGCCAAAGCCGATGCCTGTATTTAGGGCGAACCAACACTGACAGATCCAACGATATAGAGAAGGGGGGGAAAAAAAAGACAAAAGATCTGGTTCCCAAGGTGACAGAATTTCATCCTACACCAGTTCGGTCTTGGCAAAGCCTTCTGGGCCTTGCGCTATGTGAGCGAAACATATGTACACATCCATCCAATGCTTGACGCCACACCACGCCGAGTCCGGCCAAGCACAGCACTGTCAGTCCGGCCACTAGAGTACAACACAACAGTTGTTGCAACCTGTCTCCCCGCTCTTGTCCTTCTTCAGCTGGCCTGCAAAAAACAAAAACAGTTGTTGTAGCATTCCCCAGCTCAACACCCTGTGGTTTACCAGGTGTATGCAACTGTACATTGACAAATGCATTCATTCTACAGGGTGAGAGGACTGCATGTGTGTGATTGCTTTTTGGTAACCTCACGACACAGGCAACCACATGCTGTGTTTGGAGGATTTATCTCCATTTTTGGAGGGTGGATACTGTACTGCAAGAGTTTATCACAGCTGATGGTATTCCAAAGGTTACCATGCAGCACACAACAGCATTTTCATGTGGCCTTAGTGTTTCCTTTTGGTGTCAATGTGTTGTGACACAGCCCAGGCCAAAGCAGAAGGAAAAACGAAAGTGGAGCCAGTGGCCTTCATTAACAAACGAGGGGAGTTCACAGTGCTAGGACAACGGATGTACCTTTGGTGGAGTTCATGTTTATTTACTCGCATGCCATGTGAGAGTTACAACAGGTGATGCCTCTGCTGTTGTGTTTGTGTGACATCATTTGAGCACTAAAACTCCCTTTATTCACTAATTTTAAGCACTGTGAGTCTTTTTCTCTTTCAGATTATAGCAGCCATCATATTTTTTTCAGAGGATTTAAACCATCTCTGTGACCATGAGCACGAAGAGAGCAACTGAACTTTGTGCAGGGTATTCTCGCTCATAATGGCGTATCATCGTACAAATCTTGGTCAAAAACAGCTACAAATGGTCATTTTGTCTCTAACGTACTCCCTTCTGTACAAGCCACCAGATGGATTAATTGTCCATCAAAAGAATTAAGCCACATGGCCTCCCAAAACATACCCACAGTTTGGGCAAGTACTTCACAAGTGAGTATAACCTCTGCACAGTACAGCAGAACCCCTTATGGGCAACCACCCCTCTTTTCAGACATCTTTTTTCTTCTAAAACCTGGACTATCCCTCTTTTCCAACTTCTTTTCTAAAACCTGGACTATCCCTCTTTTCCAACTTCCTTTCTAAAACCTGGACTACCCCTCTTTTCAGACTTTTCTAAAACCTGGACTATTCCTCTTTTCCAACTTCTTTTCTAAAACCTGGACTACCCCTCTTTTCAGACTTCTTTTCTAAAACCTGGACTATTCCTCTTTTCCAACTTCTTTTCTAAAACCTGGACTACCCATCTTTTCAGACTTCCTTTCTGAAACCTACCCTTCTTTTCAGACTTCTTTTCTAACACCTGGACTATCCCTCTTTTCCAACTTCTTTTCTAAAACCAGGACTACCCATCTTTTCAGACTTCCTTTCTGAAACCCGGACCACTCCTCTTTTTAGACTTCTTTTCTAAAACCTGGACCACCCCTCTTTTCCAAACTTTTTCTAAAACCTGGACTACACATCTTTTCAGACTTCCATTCTAAAACCAGGACCACTCTCTTCAAGACTTCTTTTCTGAAACCTGGACCACCCCTCTTTTCTGACTTCTTTACTGAAACCTGAACCACCCCTCTTTTCAGTCAACTTAAAAAACAACATTCCCTTTTTATTTCCATGCACAGAAACCCACGACCAAGGAACAGCCCTCTTTAAAGGCTTACACATGGGTTCCACTGCAGCATGGCTAACAAAACCTGAATGTTAATAATAGAGAATTCTGATAAAGCACCATTCTCTAACCTAAGTTGAACTACTGTGCTGTACAAACAAGTCCTGACAAAAACCAATTTAGATTCATTTAAACAAAGAGAACCGAAAGAATAGTATTCTACCATAAATCTATCACCTAGCTAACTGTACAATTATACATGTACATGTAAACACACACACACACACTCTCTCTCTCTCACAGCCACACACTCTTTCCCTCTCTCAGTCACACACACACACACACACAAATCAGTCTCCTGGAGAACTGGAAGAAACTGCTCAGCTACCACTCACTTTAAAATATCTAAGAGCAGCTGGAGTTTCTTGCAGTCTGGCATAACTTTAAAGGGCTAACTTCTGGGGTATACCCCTTGGGTCACACCCACAGACATGTCTCTCTGGATTTGGAGGGGGATGTGGGGGCAAATGTACACTTTTGCTAAGAGGTGACTGAGTGACCAACGTATGTATAAAATGTCAAACATTCAGACACGTCATTTAATGATGTATTTTTGATTGTAAATTTAATGATGTATTTTTGATTGTAACAGCATTATCTTCTCAGTACCATCATTCAAACCATGTGCTTGACAGACACAGTTGTTACTGATTCAGGTTAGTGTTTTGGGTTTTCCCCCTTACATTTTCCTATTATATACACAGAATATATATATATATATATATATATATATATATATATAATATTTGTGTACCTATTATGGTGCTATTTTTGACTAGCATGACCTAACAGCCTGGTTGTCTATCCTCACTTCAATACTCAAAACGTTATGCAGCCAAACAAACATGAAAGGCAGATTTTACTGGATTAAAAATAGCAACAAACGGTGTTATGGTCAGATTACCAACAGCGAACAAAGTTCCTGCCACCGAGTGTTTGTTGCAGACCAGGAATCTGTGACGCTCACAACTGAAGGGTTGAGCTCAATTGGTTTCATTAATCCTGTGTGCTATTTATACCCCAGTTTACCCTTTAACATGGCCTGGCAAAAATGTCACAGAGGTTTGCTGTCACAAGCCAGCAACTAAGCTGTTTGGGTAATGATTTTGGGGGAACAAAACAACAAGTGATGGCTGATCTTTAGAAACCAGTGACATAAGTTTCTATAATAGATCAGTGTATACAGGTGAAACTTCCATGTTCCAGAACAGAAAAACACAACTTTCATCCCCAAACTTGTGTAAATGATGTCAATATGAAGTCCATGACTTGTAATAGTACACCCTGTTTTAAAAACAGTCTATCTGCAAGCATGTATTTTGAGATTTCAAATCAATGCCACAAAGCCGACTGGGGACCCATGTCCTTTTCTTTAACACTTATGCTGGGGCAGAACCACAGCATATCACATAATCAGAATCAACGTTCTAAAAGTATGGTGCTGGTTTCTGATCAACATTTGTTTCTATTTACAATGTCAGAATGTGTTGTTTTGCCATTAGACTAAGAACCTGCATTCCCCCCCCCCCCCCCCCACTTCCCAAAGAAGCTTGTATAGCTGCATATTATGCCTTATGTTCTGACACCCAACACTGCCACAACACAAGACATACTACAAAAAACAGCAACCACCCTGCTATTCTTTACACCACATGCGAATTTGCCCTACGAAGGGTCAACCCTGGAATGTGGGGTCTCCAGCAGTCCTCAGTATAAAGGATTTGGGTGTATCACGAAAGGACAAAACTACTGGTTTTCTAGAACCCTGTCAACCACATAGGTCATGTCAGGATGACCTGGGACAACCTATACCAGCTTAGAAGTAATATTTCAACAAGGAACCTGAACAAGTACCATCATACATAGAAAGGTTTCCGCTTTTCTTTCTTTTTCATTTGCATTACCTTGATTATTTGGTTCCGGCAAGTTTTCTCGTGATACTAAATGCATTACTGTTGTTTTCCCTGTTGGCAACTGCAATGCTGGAAAAAAGAAATGAAAAAAAGATGTATAACAAATATTAAAAAACAAAACAAAAAACTATCACAGGACAAAAAGAGAAAAAGAGGGGGGAGGGGATTAGGAGAGGAGAGAGAGAGAGAGAGAGAGAGAGAGAGAGAGAGAGAGAGAGAGAGAGAGAGAGAGAGAGGTACTGCTTTCTGCTGTTCTAAGTTTACAGAAAGTGAACAGAAGTATAACATGGTCAATAAACTATTTCACCATTTCCAACACCCTCAGGTAAACCCAACTGCCAGGCACCACACACACCAAACAGCTGGCTCGCTAGTCCACATGGTCAGTGAATTTGTGATACTGTATGAAAGAGATTGTACCAGAAGCCGCCAGTAATAGCAGATCAATTTTTCCGTCTCACACTATTGATCTCACCTGCACGTGATGCTGCCGAGGAGCAAGACTAAAAATACACAGTGACAGCCTGACAGCCATCATACCATCAGTTTTCCCAAGAGGAATCTGAAACCACTCACTCCATTCTCTCACGCCTCAAAGCGTCTAGCCAGCGGGATGTACACTACATAGTAACACCTAAGGATTACTTTCATTTCACCAATGAAGAGTAATCTGTGTCAAAAGCTTCCTATGGCAATCTGTGTCTGTGTTATAGCTTATTATGACTGCTTTCACTTGCAGAAATGGCAATCTGTGTCTGTGTCATAGCTTCTTATGATTGCTTTCACTTGCAGAAATGACAATCTGTTTGTGTTGTTGCCTGTTATGATTGCTTTCACTTGTAGAAATGGCAATCTATGTCTGTGTCATAGCTTCTTATGATTGCTTTCACTTGCAGCAATGGCAGTCTGTGTTTGTGTTGTTGCCTATTATGATTACTTTCACTTGTAGAAATGGCAATCAGTGTCTGTGTCATAGCTTCTTATGATTGCTTTCACTTGCAGCAATGGCAGTCTGTGTTTGTGTTGTTGCCTATTATGATTGCTTTCACTTGTAGAAATGGCAATCTGTGTCTGTGTCATAGCTTCTTATGGTTGCTTTCACTTGCAGCAATGGCAGTCTGCATCAAATGATCACTTATGGAAGCAATGGAAGCCTATGTGAAAACCTCTTACGACCACATTCACTTGTAGCAATGGACATTTTCCTCAAAAATCTCTTATGACCACTTTCACTTGCTGCAACGGAAGCCTTTACAAAAAGGGAGAAGAAAAAAAAACTTCTTATGATCACTCTCATTTACACAGCAATGGAAATCTATCTCAGTCAAAGGCTTCTTATGATCACTTTCACTGGCTGCAATGGAAGTCTATGTCAACATTTCTTACTATTATTTTTGACTAAGCCACAGGTCAAAAGCTGTACGTGATCACTTTCAGTTTGTTTAACCCCTTCACTGCCATGCTTGCTGTGCCGTCACTTGGAAAACAACCAATAGGAATGCCAAATCTAAAATCAATATGGCTTTTTTGCTCCTTTGCACGAGCACGTGAAAAGGATTCCTATCCAAATGTACTGTATTGAAAGTAGATTTGTTACAGGACCATCAAATACACTGTCTGATGGTGTGTATGTGTGCACTTTCAAGCCCTGAAATTTTACAGGCTGGGGTAGTGAAGGGGTTAAGAGATCTATGGCAGTCTTTCTCAAAAGCTTTTTCTGATGCCTTCCCTTTCAGCAAAAACAGCCCAAGACATGTCAAAAGCTGTCGTGATCACTATCACTTCCAGCAAGGGCAACAAATGTCAAAAACTTGTTATGAGACTTTCACTTTCAGCTCTGAGGAGACTATCACTATATGTAAAACATTTTTTGTAGCAATTACTTTCACTTTTAGCAATGGTCTATGTAGCATGGTAGTCATACCCCTGAAGGCAGGATACAGCTGCACACACAAAACATCCACTGACCCAGTCAGCCTTGGAGATCTAGGAGAGGGGTAAGACTAAACACAACCCACTCACAACTGGGCCAGATAAGTTGAAACAGACCATTTGGTTTTGTTATGTGTAATTCTTTTAACTTTGGTATACATTCAGTTCCAAAGGGTTTCTCTTGGGAATGAAATGAACTTGATTTTCCTCGGAGCTCTGATTTCTTTAAAAGTTTGTTTGTTGTTTTTTAAACCTCTCCAAAAAAAATCCTCCCCCATTTCACTACATTTAGCCTCTTATTAGTGACAAGAGTTTTTTCCTCTCTCTCAACAACCAAACAGCAATTCTAGTATCTTCCACAACCAAACAGCAATTCTGATACCTTCCAAAGCACTACTTTGTTTTGCAAAGCAAGAGATATTACACAATCATAATTATGTACAAAAACTAAGATTCTAAATGAGAACCTGCTGCACACCCACCTGCTAAAGTGACGTTCCCGTGCAAGAAGCGACCTTGGTAGATGAGACGCAGTATGTTGGTGGGAGGAAGCTGCTCATCGGCCCACTCTACACCCACGCACATGAAAGATGCACAAAACAAACTAACAACAAGAAGTGAAAACACTGTCAAATCACATCCAAAACTGGCCAACTCCATAACAAATCCCATGGGTATCATTCAGAGATGAAAGAAAGATGCTGGAAAGGATTTCTCTCCAAGATATTCAACCAGAATCAGCTAAATGACAAAAACCACAAAAAGAACAATAACACAACAACCGACAGATCATTCATTTGTGCTGGAACGAAACACATTTGCAAAATTTAAAAAAGGAGCTATGACTTTAGGTGTGTGTGTGTGAGAGAGAGAGAGAGAGAGAGAGAGAGAGAGAGAGAGAGGGGAAGAGAGAGAGAGAGAGAGAGAGTGCATGCATGTGTGTGTGTGTGTGTGAGAGAGAGAGAGAGAGAGAGAGAGAGAGAGAGAGAGAGAGAGAGAGAGAGAGAGAGAGAGAGAGAGAGAGATTGAGAGAGTGTGTGTGCGTGTGTGTGTGTGTGTGTGTGTGTGTGTGTGTGTGTGTGTGTGTGTGTGTGAGAGAGAGAGAGAGAGAGAGAGAGAGAGAGAGAGAGAGAGAGAGAGAGAGAGAGAGAGAGAGAATTGGCTATCACAGTACTAGTTGTTAGTGTCTGTCACAACAATGAACAATGATTTTTGTTTCCTCTAAAACAGTGTTGGGAAAGTTAAATCGGTAAAACTGTGTTGCTGTTTGCCTGTCATGATAGACTGCTGCATTTAGCCATTGAGAACTAGGGCAAGGAAGGTGGACAGTTCAAGCACAGCAAGGCACGGGCACTGCTGTGACTGTAGTTCTTTCTAGGTTTATTCCTATCAGTGGCTTGTCTAGCCCTTGGATATCTATTATATTATGCTTCATGATCTAAAATGTGTATGTGGTATTAATAACAGCGTAAAAGACACATAAAACATGCATTAACCTGATCCCTGCTCTCTGTCAATAAACAGACTGACCTGACCTAGCAAGTATTTTCTATTCCTATTTGTTCATGCTAGTTCACAGAATCACACAACTGCTAACATCACTAATAACATTCAATATGACAGTTCAAATCTTACACCTCAGGAAATTTTCAGTATTTTAAACTATTTTTTAGATCGAAAGACAAACAACAGGTTTGACCTTTTTGAACTCATCATGTTTTGCTTGTTACAGCTCACACGCATACCTGTGCACACAGGCACACTGTTCCGAGAATCATGGGTATTGGGGGATCACTGTTCAGCTCTATGCACGCCTGTACCCTCCGGCCTAGTGGTACAAGGGTAACACTGTGAAGCTCTACACATGGCCTCTGCCCTCTGGCCTATTGGTATTTAAGGGTAACACTGTGCAACTCTATACATAGTCTGTCCCTTCAGGCCTACACTGGTATTTAAGGGTAACACTGTACAGCTCTACACATGGCCTGTACCTACACAGGTATTTAAGGGTAACATTGTGCAGCTCTACACATGGCCTGTACCTACACAGGTATTTAAGGGTAACACTGTGCAGCTCTACACATGGCCTGTACCTACACAGGTATTTAAGGGTAACATTGTGCAGCTCTACAAATGGCCTGTACCTACACAGGTATTTAAGGGTAACATTGTGCAGCTCTACACATTGCCTGTACCTTCACAGGTATTTAAGGGTAACATTGTGCAGCTCTACACATGGCCTGTACCTACACAGGTATTTAAGGGTAACATTGTGCTGCTCTACTCATGGCCTGTACCTACACAGGTATTTAAGGGTAACACTGTGCAGCTCTACACATGGCCTGTACCTACACAGGTATTTAAGGGTAACATTGTGCAGCTCTACACATTGCCTGTACCTTCACAGGCATTTAAGGGTAACATTGTGCAGCTCTACACATAGCCTGTACCTATACAGGTATTTAAGGGTAACATTGTGCTGCTCTACACATGGCCTGTACCTACACAGGTATTTAAGGGTAACATTGTGCAGCTCTACACATGGCCTGTACCTACACAGGTATTTACGGGTAACACTGTGCAGCTCTACACATGGCCTGTACCTACACAGGTATTTAAAGGTAACATTGTGCAGCTCTACACATGGCCTGTACCTTCTGGCCAATGGCTGTAGACATGGTCTGTGATTTCAGCTGCTGAGTCACTGGGGCTGAAGAGGAACTCGTGAGTTTTCCCGCTCACCAGGATTAGCCGCAAATTTATCTGAAAGCAGAACAACAGCTGGATGATCAGAAACACTTTAACAGTACGGCCTTGACATGTTTTTTTCAAGAGGATATAAATCAAACAGGCAAGTTGGCCTGAAAATGTAGAAAACGTGCAGATCACATTTCCATCTGTAGGCTTCTTTTTGTTCTCTCAATATTTATACAACAGACAGTATACATTTTGTTTTAAATCTGAGCTCCTCAGACCTGCATCTGTGCTGGTTCACCTTTTGAACAACAGAAAAAAGTTGGCTCAAGAATTCTGAACAACAGAAAAGTTGGCTCAAGATGCAACAGGCACTTGCTTCACACAGGCCGGCTTTATGATGTCAAAGACATAGGCTGCCAGACACAAAAAGACAAGTGTTCACAGCCGTGTTTTGGTCATGTAGGAGTGGGAGTGGGGATAGCTCAGTGGTTATGCCACTGGACTCATGATTAAAAAGTCCCAGGTTCAAGTCCCTGCAGGAGAATTTTCTTCTCCAGGGTTAACTTTCTGTTTTGACTTATTTCAGTATCTGTTCTACCCTGTGTTACTGCAGTAGCACATAAAAGATACCGGTCATTCTGCCAAAAGTGCAGGTGGCACGTTACAGCTAAACAGACATGTGCACACCCTTGTTATGTGGCTTTGAATGAACTGACAGTGACACTGTAGACTTGTGCATGGTTATACGGTGTACACTCAACTTGCACAGAGACAGCAACAGTTTCATGTGGCACCAACCAAAGAGTTCTCTCAGTACACCAATTCGGTGGATATTTTAAAAACAACAACAAAAAACAAACAAAACAACAACAAACAAACAACCAACAACAATATATGTGCTATAAAGGGCTACAGTCAACTCATTCCGAATCACACACCATATGAGTGCAGTGAGACTGCTTGAGAGCAGAGAATAGCAATATACAAAGGTGACCAATAATAATAACAATGTACTGTAAACATTAGCGTTTCACAAACTACACCATAAATCAGCTGAAAAATTGCTGCGAGCCTATTTTAAGTACAAATTCCATTTCTACCATCTGGGCCCACAAAGCTGCTTCACTTGGGGTCCCCATTACAGGAAAGTAATGGCAGCTTAGGGAGAAAGCTTGCTCTGTCCACCCCCCCCCTCCCCCTTAACACACACAAAGGGACATGTATGGAAGAAGGCTGGTCACTCACTGGAAAAGGGGCTACATGCATGCTTTCTGTATTAGACAGACACAGCTGACAACAGTAAGTAATTTGGTGTTTTATGCCCAGTCAACTATTACGGTTATATCAGGGTGAAACTGACAACAGAAAAACAACAATAACAAAACACACACACACACAGCTGCATGACCAAAATCTCATCTAACTCTTAAACACCTAAAAACAGCTATCAAGGCAGCAGAGAAAGAAAATGACATGCAATAATTGTTTTCAGGGTTGTGAAATGCAAGGACAGATATTATGCTGTGTTGGGCTGGATATGAACAGAAAATATTAAAAAGTGTCCTTACATGTTCAGGGGGATTTTGAACGCAAGTGCTAGCACACGTAAATTAAAACAACTGACAGCCTGGGGTCGTGCTATACAAAGTACCATTAGTACACCCACTGGGGTTTCCTACATTAGAGTGTCTTCAGGCCAGCAACTGGATCAATACTAAGTGCAACATAAGAGACTGACTCAACCTATTTAGGTTAACCACCAAAACTGAATGAGGTGGAGCCAGTAGGAAGTGAAGATGCCAGGTCAATGCCAAATGTGCTGACACAGTCTTCAGGCTGTCCTGAACAACAATGGATTCAGTACTGATATCAAAGACCATGTTGTCACAGTCACCATCAATAAAGCATTTCCACTAGGCATTGCTCAGCTAAACAACAACAACAACAATCACAAAAGAACAACACAACAACTGAGTGATTATTCATGTGTGCTGGAATGAAAGGCAACAAAGGAAGGAGATTTCTAGGTATTTATTTTATATTTATTGTTACTTTAAATGTACCTTCTCGAGCCCATGTGGCAAAGGAAAATGTTCATTTTTATGCTTTGTATATTGATGAATAATAAAGATTTATTTGATTTGAAGATCACTTGCTCCTTCACCAGCAGACCACATCCCTCTGAAAACAGGCCAGTGAAGACTGCTGAGCCACCCATATCACCTTGACATTTTCAAGTCCAACATGGATGAAGGTATCCCTGGGACAGGACCCCAGCCCACATCACATTCCCCAACACCACCCAGCCCACAACACATCCTTCAACACTACCCAGCCCTCAGCACACCCTTCAACACTGCCCAGCCCTCAACACACCTTTCAACACTGCCCAGCCCTCCACACACCCTTCAACATTACCCAGCCCTCCACACATCCTTCAACACACACTGCCCAGCCCTCCACACACCCTTCAACACTGCCCAGCCCTCAACACACCCTTCAACACTGCCCAGCCCTCAACACACCCTTCAAAACTGCCCAACCCTCAACACATCCTTCAGCACTGCCCAGCCCTCAACACACCCTTCAATGCTGCCCAGCCCTCAACACATTCTTCAACACACCCAGCCCAGCCCTCACCACATCCTTCAACACTGCCCAACCCTTCACACACACTGCCCAGCCCTCAACACATCCTTCAACACTGCCCAGCCCTTCACACACACTGCCCAGCCCTCAACACATCCTTCAACACTGCCCAGCCCTCAACACATCCTTCAACACTGCCCAGCCCTCAACACATCCTTCAACACTGCCCAGCCCTCAACACACCCTTCAACACTGCCCAGCCCTCAACACATCCTTCAACACTGCCCAGCCCTCAACACATCCTTCAACACTGCCCAGCCCTCAGCACTACCCAGCCCTCAACACACCCTTCAATACCGCCCAGCCCTCAACACACCCTTCAACACCGCCCAGCCCTCAACACACCCTTCAATGCTGCCTAGTCCTCAACACATTCTTCAACACACCCAGCCCAGCCCTCACCACACCTTTCAACACACACTGCCCAGCCCTCAACACATCCTTCAACACTGCCCAGCCCTCCACACACCCTTCAACACTGCCCAGCACTCAACACACCCTTGAGCACTGCCCAGCCCTCAACACACCCTTCAACAATACCCAGCCCTCAACTCACCCTTCAACACTGGCCGGCCCTCAACACATCCTTCAACACTGCCCAGCCCTCAACACACCCTTCAACACTGCTCAACACTGCCCAGCCCCCAACACACCCTTTACCACTGCCCAGCCTTCAACACACCCTTCAACACTGCCCAGCCCTCAACACACCCTTGAGCACTGCCCAGCCCTCAACACACCCTTCAACAATACCCAGCCCTCAACTCACCCTTCAACACTGGCCGGCCCTCAACACATCCTTCAATGCTGCCCAGCCCTCAACACATCCTTCAACACTGCCCAGCCCTCAACTCACCCTTCAACACTGCCCAGCCCTCAACACACCCTTTAACACTGCCCAGCCCTCAACACACCCTTCAACATTGCCCAGCCCTTCAACACTGCCCAGCCCTCAACACACCCTTCAACACTACCCAGCCCTCAACACACCCTTCAACACTACCCAGCCCTCAACACACCCTTCAACACTACCCAGCCCTCAACACATTCTTCAACACCCCCCCCCCCCCCCCAGCCCTCAACACACCCTTCAACACTACCCAGCCCTCAACACATTCCTCAACACACCCCCCCCAGCCCTCAACACATCCTTCAACACTGCCCAACCACAGTGCTCTAAGGTGCCAGACCTGGCAGTTGGGGTGGGGCTGAGGAAGAAGCTCTGGGTCTGAAGATCCTGCACTTGGGCTGGGATAGTGGTGATTAAGATTCAGACAGCATGACCAAAAAGAACTTAAAGCAGTTCAAAATAAATTCTGTCCTTTCTTGAGTGATGTGACTTCAAGTTGAAAGACTCACACACTTTCTCACCCAAATGGAGACAAGTTCTGAGATCACCAAGTTCTGTTTTAATTTAAATCAAATGTATAATTTATTTTACTTTTTATTAGCTGTACTTGGTAATGAATTCAGTGATTTTAAATGTAAGAAAAAAGGAGAAATTAACAGACAGACAGACGAGAGAGAGAGAGAGAGAGAGAGAGAGAGAGAGAGAGAGAGAGAGAGAGAGAGAGAGAGAGAGAGAGAGATGCAGATCTCATAAAACTGGTACATTGTTTTGTCATCATTATCATAACCAGGTGTGGTGGTTCACAAAGCCAGATGCTGCAACCACCATGCATAAAACTAATTCAAAGCAGTTATTTCCCTCAATGGGGGACATGCACATTCCAAAGAATCAAGCTGTTGGAGAAATGAAAGAAACAAGCTGTTGGAGAAAGTGCATTATATTATAATGACTCATTACTTAGATTAATGCCCCCCAAAAAAACAAAAAACAAACAACAACCCCAAAACAACAACAACAACAAAAAACAAACAACAAAACTTTTAACTGAGTATGAGACTATGACTTCCTTCCACTGCCATGATCACTGAAGATAGTGAAATAATCAGGGGTTTGCTCTTAGTTTTACAGACATCAATTAAATACTGTTCCATTATCCATACAACTTTCATCCATGTTCATGGGCTGCAGCACAATGGCAGCCAACACTGGCCATAACAAAGCTAAGACAATGAAATTAACATTACTAACAAAGATATATTTTCTTCTCTTATTTTTTTTTCATGCTAAAACAATAATTAGATTTGCATGAAATGAGCTAGCAAGACAATGGCACATGTTTTGGACACTGGCCAAATGTGGCTTCATTAGTTCACACACATCATGTAACATACAGGCACTGGGAAACAATAAATTACCAAGCCATGAATCATTGAATGGGCTTCCCTTGGTACCTGATCTGCTGGGTATTTGTACAGTGGTACTGGTAGAGGTGTACTTTGAAACTGTTTTTGTAATACAGAGTAAATCAGTATTTATAACTGGGTCTACTTAGGCACTATTTTATCTTCTATTTGCAGCCCCCAAGGGGATGCCTTTGTTAGTTTGCATCAAATCAGTGTTATAAGTGTTACTATAAGTCTGTACAGGTATGCATTAGACCCAGTTGCAAAATATTTAAATAGTATTTAATACTATAGTATAATCATATCAAGTTCTAGTACTTCTACTATAGGGCAGAATAAAGAAGCTACTGCATTTATAAAATTAATGTCAAATTCAGTTTTGTGAAATGTCATCCATTAGTATTACAATTTACAGGTATCCCCCCCCCCCCCCCCCCCAAAAAAAAAAAAAAAAGGGAAAAGAGAAAAGGAATAAGTTTCATAAGAAAAAAGTATACACGTATACATAAAACATGCTCACAAAATGGTTTTATTCTGTGAAAACGTTACAGATTGAGACTGAGACTGATAATGTTTTGCAATGCTGTGGCCAACACTTTTTATTTTATTTTTGTGAGCACATATCATATATACACTAATGTACTTCAAAAAAATACTTTTCTTGAACCAAACACATGCACCTACTGGTAATTTACTACGAATGTTGTGTACATTGCTACCAATTTTATGATGAATTGCAATAAATATCAACTTGTCATAAGAACAGCACAACAGTCAACATTCACAAAGTGCTTCATACCATAAACAGCGAGAAATGCTGATCATAATCTGTTTGAACATGTCAAGAAAACAAAAGCACACAACAGTGGACACCAGACACGATTTGTCACGCATACGCAAGCACACACACACAATGCACAAAAAGATAACCACCTTGTCACCCGGGATATGACGGCTTGCCATTTCGCTTCTGCAGAAGTCTTTCAGATATAGAATTAGAGTCTAGATGATCTCCAAAAAGTTACAGACTCAAAAACTGTAGTGCCCCTGTCAGCTACACTGCATTGCAGCAAACTGACGGGCACTGACACTTTGTCTTAGAGCTGTGATAGTCACGACTCCAGATTCCAGTGTTATTTTTTCCTTCAGTAAAGCTGTCTGCTTCTTGTCAGCTGAGGCGACGCCTTACGATGTTTTTGTCGTCTCAGTATCACGACTGACACAATCCATGGTCTAATATAACATTGGAAACTGGAGAAAAACAACTTCCACGAACAAAATATCTGCACAGTGTGCAATATCAGCCGACACAGAGACAATTCATCAACTTGAAAACAGCAAATGCAGGCTGACTGATGAGCCTGAGAAGGCTATGGCGGTGGGCAATGCTTCATGGGAGTTTGTGACGTCAGTCAAAATTTGTACTTCCTTCTGTTGAACTTCCGGTCGATGTCCGCACTGTCAAAGAGTCAATTTGACTCGAAAGGCTGATTAAAATGATTGGTTTTGTGCTTACCATGCTCTGATTTGCTTACAATTCGTGGCAGTTACATCGACGTATCATAACGGTATGTATGCATCAATGCTCAGTCCTCTTTTATTCTTTGGAATCTCGAATTTAATGGAAACATTACAGCCACAGATGATGTATCCAGTCTTGAACAAGTTGAAGTTTGTCAGTTGATATGAACAGTGTCCTGAATTGCAACTTGCACTGTTGTTTTGTGCCAATAGTTGCAGAACATGCCTCTCCTACAGTCCTAGGCCTAGAGCATTTCAAGCCACCAATCTACCTCATTCCACTCCCACCCACTTCCCCCACTGCCTCTGGTCCATACGTCCACACGTCCCTCCAGTGCACTCTTGTAGAATGGTGAAAACAACCTCACGTCATAATCTCAGAAACTTAAGCATTTTGAAGTTGGACATTTAATGGAATAAGAAGAAGATTTATAATTTATTTTGCCACCCTGAAGGGAGACCGGCATGCCTTATCTGATGTCGCCCTCCTGTCAGGAATCACGGGTTTTTTGTTTGATCTCCTTTCTCTATCTCCTCTGTTGTTCTTTGGCAAATTCTCACTAATCAGTAATCGTCAAGTTTAAGGTCCTAAACTAGGGAATTCATTTCACACCATTTTTGTCACAATTCTTGACAGCACATAGTGTTGTGTGTTTCTTGATCCATCGTAAATTTACGCTTATCAGTTTGTCTGAGCAAGTGAAGTGTGGGAAATGCATGCATTCATGTCTGTATAATATATGTAAATAATCAAACCACATGTTACCGATTAATTAAGCCATGGGTGCAAAACAATGTTAGCTTGGCTGACTCAGTGACTGGCTCTCCTCAGAACCAAGTTTCCTTTTGCCACTGCCACTAGTGCCAGGTGATCAAATCATAGATGTATTAGTCTGTTACCTGTAGGCATTTGGAGATTTAGGTCATGCTTAGACAATAAGTTAACAAACTTTTATTTTGTATAAAAAAATGCATTAAGATTTGAATAGTCATAAAAATAAATGTGCTCAACAGGGCTTAAAAGGGTAAGACTAAGAGTAAGACTGTAACCTAGTGTAAGACTAAGGGTACTAACTAAGAGTAAGACTAAGAATTGGAACAAAAAATAGTCCAAAGAATTTCTGAGTTTGGACATTACGTGCAAATTTCTAATTCTGTTCATAGACATGCTGTGTTCTGTATTGCTACCTAATCCTTTTGCTTGAACTTTTATAGAAGAAAGAGAGAGAAAACAACAGCAATCACAAAAAAACAAAAACAACAAAAAACAAACCAACAAAAAAAGAGAGAAGAACAGTAAGACATTTTTCAGTTGTGGTGCTTTGTTTCTTGATCACTTTCTTCTTTGATTTTTTCCCTTCAGCTCCAGATTGTAAACATCATGTCGGTGATACTGACAGTGACAGACACCCAGTCTGAAGCTGTGCCAGATGCAGAGCCTGATTTCAATGGATTCCAAGCCCAGTGAGTCTCTTTTTTTTCCTTCTGGGTTTTAGTATGTTACTCCTGAAGTTGTACTGCTAGAAATTCAGCATTGCCAAACTTTGCAGCATTTTAGTTACTCCGAACAACACAGTTCCTGTAAGTGTATGTGTGACTGTAAGAAAGGTGAGTCTGAGGACCTGTGAATTTACTGTTCCTGACCTGTATCAATTAAAAAATATGGTTGCTCACAGACACATGATGTAGGGACTGTCTGCATCATTCGTTCTGTATAACTTGTTCCTTTTATTTTGTGGATATTTTGGGACCCTGGGTTCCTTTTACTGTTTCAGTTTTACATCGGTCTCACACTGCAAAAGTATGGGACAGTGGGTCCCCATAAATAGTCACATTCACAACCACATTGCCTGCGATATGGATTTTGTGCTTTAGGTCAAACACCTCAATTTTTCTTTTTCTTTTCTTTTTTTAGCAAGTCCAAGATAAAAGCCAGTGGCAGTGTTTTAAATGCTTAGATCCAGTGCCATATTATTAAAAGAATGCAAAATATATATTTTACAGATTGAATAATTAACCCAAAATATTTGATGGGAAAAGGCTTGACAATAATGCTTGGTAATCTGGGTACAGGCATTAATTTTAAATGTGGCTTTGGGTGGTAATTATGTTGTGAAGTCTGTGTCTTGGACCCTGTGACAAGTGAAAGTTGAGTTGACGTCATAATAGCAGTAACTCATGAGGATCAGTTACCTAGATTTAAAAAGAACTTAATCAGTTAATGCTTGCTCATTTTCCTCTGGATGATACTATCGTGAATACATGTCTACCTTTGCCAGTGTTCCACTTTCTTTGATGCTGTGTTAATCATTCTTAAAGTTGTGGGATGTTTTTGATGTGCCAGGGATGAAGACGACGATGAGGAAAATGCACGTGAAGCTGAACTGGTTGTTTTTGACAACACCACACAGGGCTTAGGTAATGTATGCCCATCAGTGAGCATCTGTTTACTTTGGTGTCACAGGAGTTGGGGTAGATGAATAGAATATTAAACATTCAGTAGCTACTGTGGACTGTGGTTGTTGGCATAACATCTTCTTCCGTAGACTGAGTGGTTGCTTCAGACTCACTTATCAGTTAATGTCTTTGATTTGGTTACATGCACAGACAGTGATTCAGATTTGGATAAATTCTGTCAGTGTCACCACCTCTTGCCCATGTCACAAGTTACGTTAAAACAAGTAGGATGCACACACAGACATGCACACACATGCACACACATGCATGCACGCACGCATGCATCCCCCCCCCCCCCCCCCCCACACACACTCCCACACACTCCCACATGGATAGGCACACAGACATACATGCACACAAACCAACACATGCATGCACCAGCACTATCACATACATGTACATGTATACATTTGCACATGCACACATTCACATGTGTGTGCATGTGTACACATGCACACACACAAATACACACACACACACACATCAGCCAAATTTCATGCATGTAGACAGAACAGCTTGAATAGCTGTAAACTGCTGGTTTAAAGAGTAACAGAGGTGGAACATCATGACTGGCATTGTGATGTAATGTACAGGTTTGAAGATTTGCGGTGGCTGGAGCGTTGATGGTCATCAAGATGATGGAATTTTTATCAAGCGAGTTTTGCCTGGGGGGCTGGCTGAGCTTCAAGGTATGTGTACAACAATGTAGAAATGATTATGATAACAATAACCATTTCATTGTCATTGCTATTGTGTTAATAAAATGCATGCTAGGAATGTATCCTGAGGTTATAAAAAAAGAAATACAAATCTTACGTGAAATGATGTTGCTATGAACATGAGCAGCACTCACCCATTGTCATCATCTGTATCAATAAATGGTTGGAAACAAAGTAAATTTCCAAACACAAACTTTGGAAGCACTTTGTGGGGCCCTGTACACAACAGCCTTCATTGCTGGGAAGGTGATGTCGGCTGCCACTGTGTGCAATTTTGTGTTTCATTCTAACCATGCAGTGATGCATGGGGTAATGGTGAATAATGATCTTACAGTTGCTGGAGATTGATGATCATGTGATTGCCTCTTGGTATGATGATAATTAAATGATGCAGTTGTTGCTGCAGAATGATTGTCATGCAGTTGCTGCAGAATGATGGTCATGTGGTGGTTGCTGCAGAATGATGGTCATGCAATTGCTGCAAAGTGATGGTCATGTGGTTGTTGCTGCAGAATGGTGATCATGTGGTTGTTGCTGCAGAATGGTGATCATGTGGTTGTTGCAGAATGGTGATCATTTGGTTGTTGAAGAATGATGATCATGTGGTTGTTGCTACAGAAGGGTGATCATGTGGTTGTTGCTGCAGAATGGTGATCATTTGGTTGTTGAATGATGTGGTGGTTGCAGCAGAATGATGATCATGCAGTGGTTGCTACAGAATGATGATCATGTGATGGTTGCTTCAGAATGATGACTGTGGTGGTTGCTGCAGAATGATGACCTGATCATGTGGTGGTTGCTGCAGAATGATGATCATGTGGTGGTTGCTGCAGAATGATGATCATGTGGTGGTTGCTACAGAATGATGATCATGTGGTGGTTGCTGCAGAATGATGACCATGCAGTTGTTGCTACAGAATGATGATCATGTGGTGGTTGCTGCAGAATGATGATCATGTTGTGGTTGCTGCAGAATGATGACCTGATCATGTGGTTGTTGCTGCAGAATGATGATCATGTAGTGGTTGCTGCAGAATGATGACCTGATCATGTGGTTGTTGCTGCAGAGTGATGATCATGCTGTTGCTGTTGCAGGTGGGCTGGAAGAAGGAGACCTGATTTTGGACGTGAATGGGCAGAACATGGAGGGCGTCACTTATGACAGGTACTCTTTTCTTTGTCGTGATTTGTTCGTCTTCCTCTGCGAGACACTCAAAGTCTACATGTTGACTAATAGTGTTAACTGGTAATTTCCAGTATTTTATTGGTTAGGGTCAGCCTATACCAGTGAAAAAAACAAGAAATTGTTCAGATCTACTGGCTGTTATTTTGTTTGACAAGTTCTAAAAAACAAAATAAATAAACGTAGCACAGTGAGAGAGAGAGAATGCATGTTTGTGTGTGTGTGTGTGTGTTTAGATGGGGAAAGAGCAGCGTTTGCTAACAGAGCTCTAGTAGTAGAAAAGACGGCCATGTGGCTGTGTATCTGACTGATTACAGTGACTGACTGACCAGTTTCCATGAACTGCTTTCACCACCTAATATTTAGGTGTAGGTGTCACACTGGTTTAAAAAATGTCCCTTGAGTGTGACAGTGGGTGATCTGAGATTTAGCGGGTGTTGGTTTCAGAGCTCTGTCCATCCTGCGACAGGCGTCAGCATCCAACCATGTGGAGATTGTCGTCACAAGAGATGAGGAGGCCAGGTGAGATGGAGAGACGGGGAACTGGTTTTTAAGGCCTGGTCATCTGTGTAGGTCATCTGGGGGGGGGAGACTGTGTGTGAGATACAAGAAGTAATGTTGGTAAAACATAAAATATGTTAAGATATTGTTCTAGCGATGTTAGTAGGGCCACATTACATCTGGGTAAAACATGAAACTAATCAACAAGCAAGGGAGTTCATTAGTGGCCGAAAGATGTCACACAAACACAACAATCAAGGCCTGAGTGGCCTGCGGTAACTCTGACCTGGCATGCGAGTAAATACAAGGTACATAAACTCCACCAGAGGTACATCCTCAAAAAAAGCATGCCCCTGGGTAGCATTTATCACCCACCATTCCATGCACTCTTGGCGACATGTATTTAAGCATAAAACAGAACCAATTTTATTCAATACCAGACATAGTCCTTTGATCTTTAAACTGACTCAGCGTATAAACATCCATATAAACTCATTGACATGTTAGCCTCAGAGTGAATTGTCACGATATGAAACGGATCAAAGCCCAGAGCGCCTGTGCAGAATCAACAAACAAGGGAGTTATTAGAGCATAGGGAAACCTTATCCAAATATGAGGCCAACTGGTCATGTGGATGTTTACATTTTCGATGCTTGCACTCTTTCATGTTTTAGGGAAGCCTTCATGGAGTTAATGTCGCGCTACGCAGCAATTCCTGCGAATCCAGCTGTCAATGGAGAAGATGCTGTGACAGCAGGTTGGAGCTTGTTACCTTTGCCTTCTCTTTGAATAGGCCTTTCCTGTACCATTTTGCCTTCTCTTTGAATAGGCCATTCCTGTACCATTTTGCCTTCTCTTTGAATAGGCTATTCCTGTACCATTTTAGTTTTTACCTTGTCTTTGAAGAGGCCATTTCTGTACCATTTTGCCATCTGTTTGAATAGGCCATTCCTGTACTATTTTACCTTCTCTTTGAATAGGCCATTCCTGTACCATTTTACTTTCTCTTTGAATAGGCCATTCCCGTACCATTTACCTTCTCTTTGAATAGGCCATTCCTGTACCATTTTACTTTCTCTTTGAATAGGCCATTCCCGTACCATTTACCTTCTCTTTGAATAGGCCATTCCTGTACCATTTTACCTTCTCTTTGAATAGGCCATTCCTGTACCATTTTACCTTCTCTTTGAATAGGCCATTCCTGTACCATTTACCTTCTCTTTGAATAGGCCATTCCTGTACCATTTTACTTTTTACCTTCTCTTTGAATAGGCCATTCCTGTACCATTTTAGTTTTCACCATCTCTTTGAATAGGCCAGTCGTGGGCCATTTTACCTTCTCTTTAAATAGGCCATTGCGGTACCATTTTAGTTTTTGCCTTCTCTTTGAATATGCCATTCCTGTACCATTTCTTCGCTTTTGAGGTTTCTTCTTATAGCATAGTAATTAACAGAGGAGATTGTTTTCATGAACACCATGTGTGCATGCCTTGAGGTGTGTGCATGCCTTGAGGCTGATTTAAAAAAAAAAAAAGTTCATTGTTAATTTGTCAGTATTTTTAAATTTGTAAATGGAGCGCAAATTTTAGCCATATTTTTCTTGGATAACTCAATCCGTTCCTTGATAATAACAGAGGTGATTGCTCTGATGAATGTTGTGTCATAGTTACTGTTTTACTTGATTTTATCTGTTTTACTTACTGTTACTGTTGCTTCTACACTTCAGATAACCTTGAAGACTTCCAGGCACACATGGATGGATTTTATAAGGTAAGGACCTGAGCTGAACCATGTCAGTACCTTGTTTGCCCTCTGGCTTGATACTGTCAGCTTGTTTTGTGTATTGATAGCAGTAGGTTGGGGGGTGACTCCGTTGGTTGTGCATCGAGACCTGCTGGCTGCTGATGCCTGGTGCGGCAAGGGATTTTTCTCCCACAGTCAGTTTTCTGCGCAGACTCTTCCAGTGTTCAGGCAGCCCCAGTGTGCAATCCCGTGTATTAACACCTGTGTGCAAATTAAAAATCCCAAGCTTTGGCTGCCATAGTGTTGTTCGGACACAGAAAAGTACAGTAGGCACAAAGTCCCAAAGATTTGCAGTATAACAAAGGACTTGCACTCTTTAAACCTCAGTATAACAAAGGACTTGCACTCTTTAAACCTCAGTATATCAAGGGCCTTGCACTCTTTAAACCTCAGGATATCAAGGGCCTTGCACTCTTTAAACCTCAGTATATCAAGGGCCTTGCACTCTTTAAACCTCAGTATATCAAGGGCCTTGCACTCTTTAAACCTCAGTATATCAAGGGCCTTGCACTCTTTAAACCTCAGGATATCAAGGGCCTTGCACTCTTTAAACCTCAGGATATCAAGGGCCTTGCACTCTTTAAACCTCAGTATATCAAGGGCCTTGCACTCTTTAAACCTCATATAGCAATGTTACCTCTGCATGCAATGGCACCATGGAGGCTGTGCAGTTTTGTGAGATGTGGGACTGATCCATTTTTTCTTTCTTTCTGCTGCTTACCATTTCAGCAGACAGCGGGCCTTCGCTCAGACCAATCTCTGGATGGAACAGACGGCGCTGATCTGCAGCCTGACAAAACTGTTAATGATGGTACGTCCTTTGAAAAAAAGAGTTTGTTTCACTGAATGTCACGTGGGCCTTTTCTCAGATAACAAATGACTGTATGAAAAGATGGCAATGATGATCCACAGTGTGACAAAAAAAGAAAAATGTCAGTGATGGTAAGTCCTTTCAAGGAAGAGTTTGTTTGACTGAACTTCTGTTTTTTTGTACAGCAAGACTGATTGTCAGACTTATTCAAAATGAAGGTGTGTCTTTTTTTGTTGGGGGTGGGGGGGAGTGGGATAGAAAGAGGGGCAAAAAGGGTTCTGCAGAGACAGCCAGTGCCAAAGCACTGACTGTTCATAAATTCTACTACCCCCCCTCCCACCCCTCCCAAAGAAAGAAAAAAAGAAGAAGAGGGAAACCCCCCCCCCCATTAATCATTATACTTATTCGTACAAACCATAGTGAAACACGCACACCTGAATGCATGCATTTGTGTGTGTGTGTGTGTGTGTGTGCATGCACACACACACACACAAACACACACACACACACACACACACACACACACACAACGTCCATGGAGAACACACACACACATGCATGCATGCATGAAAAACACTGAAAAAGAGACTATACAGGTTTTACCTGGAGCTAATAACTTCTCTGATGTCTTGCCCTGGTATAACTGCACTGGTTGACTGGGCGTAAAACACCAACTTACTGTCTGCTCATCACAGTGTTTTTATTTCAGTAAACATTTAGCAAATACAGTTCTTATGTTCCCGTTGCTTGTTGTGACAGAGAACTACCCCCAGCACCATTGTGACGACGTGAACAACAGCTACTACAGCCCTGCCTCCAGCTGCAGCAGTGAGCTGGCCCATCACATCCCTTCCATCGGTCTGCAGTCTGCCGGCCACCAGGGGGACTCGCAGTCCGCCAACCTCCAGTCTCTGCAGCAGGTGCTGTCGCATAGCCTGCCATTGGCTGTCGACTCCATCAATCCCAGCTGTAGATTCCCTATCCCCAAGCTGGAGAAGGTGAGCGAGAGTGTGTGTGCGTGCATGCGTGTGTGTGTGTACGTACATGCGCACATGCATGTACTGTGTGTGTGTGTGTGTGTGTGTGTGTGTGTGTGTGTGTTGTGTGTGTGTGTGTGTGTGTGAACGCTAGCTTTAGGTACCCAGTCTCTAAACAGTAAATGATGATGAAGGGAAAGAGGTGGATAGGTAGGTAAATCACTAGGTTTCTTAAAAATGGGAAGTGCATAAATTACCAAGGAGCCCAGAAGGAGAGAAACAGCAGGTAAAGAAATCATGAGTGGCCGAAAACAACCAACCAGCCAAAGAAGTAATTGGGTAACTAATTCCACCCCAAAATTCATGAATGTGAGTGCAAATGTGCAGAATGAAGACTTTGGTTCCGTGTCGGTTAATTTTCTTCTTCGTCTTGAGATGGCCCAGTGTATTTGACAGGATGTTAATCAGCTAACTACGTAACTCTCCTTCTTCTGTTAAAAAATTTTTTGGGCATACTTTATATTTTTCCCCGATCTTTTATAAGTCTGTTTTCAAATGCATGACCTTTTTGTTGTTGTTGTAGACTCTGCAGAGCTTGGGGTTTGTGATCTCCACACAGAAGCACATAGAGCTGTTGAAAAACATTCCCATTGATGCTCAGGGCCTTGCAGGCTTTGATGGTAAGTTGTGCTGGTTCCTGGCTGGTGAGAGTGGTGCTGTGCCTTCTTCTTCTTCTTCGTCTTGCTGTCTTGGGTATTTGGGTACAGTTGGTAACAGCTGCCTTTGCCCCAAAGCAGCCTGCATACTTTGAGAGAGCCCTGAAGAAGAGGACGTAAGAGATATAAATAATAACAGTTGCCTGGATACTTTGAGAGAGCCCTGAAGAAGAGGGCGTAAGAGATACAGATGGTAACAGCTGCCTGGATACTTTGAGAGAGCTGTGAAGAAGAAGACATAAGAGATACAAATGGTAAAAGCCGTCCGAATACTTTGAGGTAGCCCCGAAGAAGAGGACATAATAGATACAAATGGTAACAGCAGCCTGAATACTTTGAGAGAGTCCTCAAGAAGAGGACATAAGAGATACCAATGATAACAGTGGCCTGAATACTTTGAGAGAGTCCTGAAGAAGAGGACATAAGAGATACAAATGGTAACAGCAAGTCTGAATACTTTGAGGTAGCTCTGAAGAAGAAGACATAAGAGATACAAATGGTAACAGCTACCTGCATACTCTGAGAGAGTCCTCAAGAAGAGGACATAAGAGATACCAATGATAACAGTGGCCTGCATACTTTGAGAGAGTCCTCAAGAAGAGGACATAAGAGATATAAATGGTAACAGTGGCCTGCATACTTTTAGAGAGCCCTGAAGAAGAGGACATAAGAGATACAAATGGTAACGGCAGCGTGCATACTTTGAGAGAGCCCTGAAGAAGAAGACAGATACAAATGGTAATAACGGCCTGCATACTTTGAGAGAGCCCTGAAAAAGAGGACTTAAGAGATACAAATGGTAATAACGGCCTGCATACTTTGAGAGAGCCCTGAAGAAGAGGACATAAGAGATACAAATGGTAACAGCAAGTCTGAATACTTTGAGAGAGTCCTGAAGAAGAGGACATAAGAGATACAAATGGTAACAGTAAGTCTGGAGCTCACTGATGATGTTATGTGTGTGTGTCCACAGACTCTGTGCGAGTGGTGAGGCAGGTGTTTGGGGAAGAACTCAGTGGTGATGTTATGTGTGTCCACAGACTTTGTGCGAGTGGTGAGGCAGGTGTTTGGGGAAGAACTCAGTGATGGTGCTATGTGTGTGTCCATAGATATGTGTGTGTCCATAGACTTTGTGCGAGCAATGAGGCAGGTGTTTGGGGAAGAGCTCAGTGGTATGTTATGTGTGTCCATAGACTTTGTGTGAGCAGTGAGGCAGGTGTTTGGGGAAGAGCTCAGTGGTGATTTTATGTGTGTTCACAGACTTTGTGCGAGCGGTGAGGCAGGTGTTTGGGGAAGAGCTCAGTGGTGATTTTATGTGTGTTCACAGACTGTGCGAGCGGTGAGGCAGGTGTTTGGGGAAGAGCTCAGTGGTGATGTTATGTGTGTCCACAGACTTTGTGCGAGCGGTGAGGCAGGTGTTTGGGGAGGAGCTGCAGACCAGGAGCAACAGCCAGTGCAGCACACCACTCATGCCCTCAGACTCCCCGGCCCCCCTGTCTCCTGCACAGGTGAGCTGCTTCAGCGTGAAGGGGAACTGAACCATGACACATCGCCGGCCCCATCAATAGGAATGGAGCGAAAAAACAGATGGCGTTTTTTCATAAAACTAAGAAAGTGAGCGCTGCCATTCTGTGCCCAGCAGTCAGCATTAATGATGTCATGAACAAGACCAGAATGTGTGGCAGAAATGCGAATGCAGTGAGTCAGCTTGCTGTAGATTGCTTTCATATAGCGCTATTCTCCGCTCTCGAGCAGACCCACTGCACTGCAGAGCTTTTTATAGCATGTTTTTGAATATCCACCGAAGTGGTGTACTTAAGTGCTGTTTGACTGTAACATGGCTGGTGCCACATGAAACTGCTGCCATCTTGGTGCATTCTGTGTACACCATACAACCATGCACCATGTGCTATTATATTTAAAAACAATCAACAAACAAATGTCAAATATGTCATGGGCCAACTGTTTTTTGCTCTTCATTGGGCCCAGTGGAACTCAAATTCGAACAACAAAAAGTCTTTTGTGTAAATGTAAATGGTCGATGGAAGTAGCAGGTTGGAAGTAAGGAACAACAAAAGAGCCACAGCCAGAGGTCCCTGATTTATTTCTTCTTTTCTGTTTGATGTTACATACGAGAGGCCATTGTTATTCCCTCTTGCTTTCTCTTGCGCTCTCTCACTATGTCTTTTAGTGACGTCTAAATCACAACACGTGACATACGTAAAAGATTGAATGACGTACACACATGAAAGAACACTGACAGAGCGACATACAGAGTACAACAACACAAACACGATGTGCAGATGCACTCGGTTACATCCCCCCCAGCACAGAACCACTTTAGACAACAACAACACAAACACGATGTGCAGATGCACGCGGTTACATCCCCCCTAGCACGAAACCACTTTAGACAACAACAACACAAACACAATGTGCAGATGCGCTCGGTTACATAAATATCGATAGAACAACCAAATGAAGCTTACAGTTGAAAATATGTCACTTGGAAGACAAGTGTGCTTGTGTGCCATAATTATGCTGCTGATAGAAATCCAGGTCTCCATTGTTGTGTCCCCCCGTGCTGCACATAAAACACCAACTTGCTTACCCTGTTCTGCGTGTGACGTCAGTTAATCTGTATTAGTTCCCTTTGTTTGATGATTAAGTCCTTTTGGATGATAGAATCTTTCGGCAGGCATTGCTCTGCAGCTCTTTGGTGGTTTGTTGTGAAGGGAAAGTCCCAAATAACAAAGTGAGTCCTGAATAATGTGTATAAGTATGTTGCTGTTTCCTTTCAGCTGAATGGCTGTTTGGATGAGGACAACCCTTTGCAACAGGAAAACGACATACTTCGCAAGCAGATTGAGTCGTTAAAGGTATGTTGTTTGCAAGGTACACTCAAAGTAGTCTATGCAGAAATACAATATACAGCCCTGGATCCTGTACAGCATAGATTTTGTCAGATTTTTGTAGTGTGTGTGTGTGTGTGTGTACATGTGTAAGAGAAGTCTGGGTGGGATTTTAATGGTAGAGACAGTTGCATGACAGGCTGCATTGTTTTTGTTTGTGTGTGTGTGTGTGTGTAAGAGAAGACTGGGTGGGACTTCAATGGTAGAGACAGTTGTGTGACAGGCTGCATTGTTGGTGTGTGTGTGTGTGTGTGCATGCATGCGTGTGTGTGTGTGTGTGTGTGTGTGTGTGTGTGTGTGTGTGTGTGTGTGTAAGAGAAGACTGGGTGGGACTTCAATGGTAGAGACAGTTGCGTGACAGGCTGCATTGTTGGTGTGTGTGCGCATGCATGCTTGTGAGTGTGTGTGTGTGTGTGTGTGTGTGTGTGTGTGTGTGTGTGTGTGTGTGTGTGTAAGAGAAGACTGGGTAGGACTTTAATGGTAGATACAGTTGTGTGACAGGCTGCATTGTTGGTGTTTCAGGAGGAGGTACAGGAGCAGAAACGACTGTGCCAGAAAGCAGAGGAGCAGGTGTTGTGCTTGAGAAAGGTAACGCCATGCGACTTGTCTTGTGGTTCTCTTGCTATGAACAAAATGTACTCGCCAGCTGCAAAGGTGTAGGAGGTGTAAAAGTTAGGTTTCTGTTGGGTAGATTGAATTGTTTTATATGAAAGCTATATGATCTGTCTTTAACAGATTGGTTTTGATTTACTTCTACTTGATGTGCTTAGTCATGTGTTAGGCATTTGGAACTGTCAGCTACTTTGTGGAATTTTTGCTATAAAGCTGCCTTTGTTCTGCAAAAAGAACCCCAACCAACCTTGCTTCTGCTAAAATAAGTGTTAGGCACCCCACCCACCCCCACCCCCGCATGCCCCCTCTTTTCAATTCTGAGAGACAGTCCCTGTGCCTTTCCCCCTCCCCCCAACTTTTCAGCTTGCTTTGACAGACAGTCTCTGTCCCCGCCTTCCCCCCAGCCCCATGCCTTCACCATCTATCCCGAAGCCTTTCAAGTTAGGGACAACCTCCACCCTGGTTTACAGGACGAAGGAACAACCTTGCTCCCCACCCCCGCCTGCCCTTGCCCCTTCCCAAACAGTTTTTTTTTTCAGAAGTAATTCCCCCTGATTCTCATGCCTAAGAGTTTAATCTGCATGTGTTAAGCTTCTCTTGCTTTGGACCCCACATTTGGAATTCACTCCCACAAGACCTTAGACACTGCTCAACGCTGTCATCTTTTAAAGCCAAACTGAAAAGCTTCCTCTTCTCACAGTATTTCCATCCTAACTAATATCAGTACCCAGTTTCTGCTACAGTCAGTGTGTGTGTGTATGTGTGTGTTTGTAGTGCGTTTTTTTTTTTTAATAATTAGTTTTTATATAATACTTTATGTAAATTGTTTTTTTTTTTTTAATAATTAGTTTTTATATAATACTTTATGTAAATTGTTGTGGTAGGACTATGCTCTGCATGTGTATAGAATATCATATTTAGGTTAATATGTATCATGTGAGCGCTCAGGGCGTTGATGAGCGCATGATAAATGTACATTATTATTATTATGTGTTACTAGCTTTCAACATTGTGACCTGTGTGTGTGTATGTGGAATGAGTGGTTGCAGCAACAGGGGTAAGTTGATGGGTACAAATTGAAGATTGCCTTACAGGAATCCCAGGCTGCCATGGAGGAGAGTCGGTCGCTGCGAACAAAGTTACGCCTGGCCGAGCAGTCCCAGGAGGCTGCACGCAAAATGGAGCAGGACTACGAACAAGTGGTGGCCATGCTGGAGAACGAGATCTCACACCTGCGTCTGCAAATGTCCAAGTCTGTGAGTGATATGAGACCTGTCTTGGCCTTTGTCTTCACTTCCGTTCTGAAAGTCGCTTTTTGCAGATCTCCGTTTCTGGACACACCTCCCTGCTCCACACACATCCCAAGGCCTCCCCACCAACCCTGCCATTCTGCTCCACAAACATGCCATTGTTCAGATGTTAGGTTTTTCAGTCGGTAGACAGAATTCTGTTAGTTGTGGAGTGGCAGGGGTCATTTTTGAGAGGAGGGAAACATAAAATAAAAAATATTTGAGTACTTTCTAGGGCAGTTTTTGGGGTAACATATATATTGTGGATTTTTGTCAGAACTGATATTCAGGACTGTAATGTCTAAATATTCATTATTTAACGAGTACTTGTGTAGTTTATTGCTACATCTTAGATTGTTTCAGGTCATGCATATAGGTTACAGATGCTTCTGCTAAGTACTGTGTGACATTTTGTTTAGATTACAGAATGCACCGAATTGCTGCCCTTTGTTCCTACTCTTAAAAGATGTGTGATGGACCTTTAATTGTTTTCTTCTTTCATTTGTTTGTCATTGTTATAATTTTATTATCATCATTATTGGTTGATGTGAATATCTTGTTGGATGTGCAGGGTGTGAAATGTCACTGTGAATTTATCTGAATAGAAATCCACACAGTGACTTTGTCTTACATATTTCACAGCTGGGTACAAGTTTCAGATGTGTATCAGCATGTTGAGACTAAATAACACATATGGGTGCAACTAGATGTTTGAGAAGCTGCAGCTCTGTCAAATTGAGCTGCCAGAATTCCAAAGAAAAATCTGGAGGAAACAAACAAATGAACTAAAAATCGAACAAACAAAAACAAAAACAAAAAACAAAACAGAAACAGAAACAGCTCAAGGGAGAGTAGCAAGTCAAGGGTGGGTATGGTTAAGGAGCTGGAGTTTCCTACCTTTGTTCTTCACAGGCCTTGTGTAGGTAAGTGTTTTTTAAAATGTTTATTTATTATTCCGGCCAGCTTCAGCAAAACAGCTGACCTTCAGGAGCAGATCTTGTACTGAGTCCCCTTGTGCACCCATGTGTGTGACTTATGACTTGGCTTCTGGAGTGCTCTGGGCTGAAATAGAATGTACTTGTGCTCTTTCCTGTAGACTTGCATTTGCTGTTTTCTGATTTTCCCACCAACCACCACTTTGTCATGTTGCACAGCAAAGTCTTCTGAATTGACTGAAGCAACAGATATTGCATGTTGTCTTATGACTTGGCGCTGCTTGGCTACTTGGCTGCACTACCTGCGGGCACAAAGCCAAGACATCACATCATCGATTGCTTGGAGGAGAGAGGCATGGAAAGAGGAAGCACTAGACGATCTTCCTTGAAAGGATGAGAGCGGGTCATTGTCAATCGGACATTCGAACTGTTTTAAAGGCAATGTTGGGGAATCTTTTGAGAGGTGGGGTGGAGTGCATGTGGGCTTTTGCAAGCGTATATATACCATCTTGAACTGAACTGAACTTGGCTTTCATTGACAGCAATGGTCCAGCAGTGAATTTGTTGTGCGTGTCCGTTTCAGGACGGGATCAACGAACACCGGCGCCTAGCTGTGGCCGCGTGTCAGCTGAAGAAGAGTGAGTCAGGAAAAAAGACGTACGAAGTGGCCACCAACAAACTTCTTGGTCATCTGCAGGTAGGTTTTGAACTCGGGTTTTGCTGCAAGGCTGGCAAAGAGTTGTTTTTTTTTTTTTTCACTGTAGACATTTGCTGTGTTTTCTTCTTTGTCTCATCATCATAATTTATTTTATTTTTTATTCAGGCTTCCAACAAGACCATATATTTTCAGTACATCGTTCAGTATGTTATGGGCAGAATTGTTTAGGGATAAAGAGATTACCATGTTAAGGAAATAGTATGAAACTGGAACATTCCACGCATCTTCTCTGTAGAGGTAAATAAGTGATAGATGTCAACACACCTCATCCTTGTTGAACAGTCACAATGCCACCATGCAGAGATGCATTAATAATGCGTCATCATCATTGTCATCATATCATCTCAATTATCATCCGTGAATTTTAGCCTTTAGCCTGCTAAGTCATGATTTCAGTGTATATTGTGATTTACATTGTTCTTGTTACTAGTGCTGGTTGTTTTTGTCCTGGTATGTTTTTGTCAGTTACAGTAGAATAGAATATTCTGTTCCCTGTGTTTGTGTAGAAGATTTTGAAAAGAGTTCAGTGTTCCTGATAACAAAAAGTCAGACGGCAAGCTGTTCCAATTGTTTATAACTCTGTAAAAAATGTGCAAGTTAATTAGTGAAAACTGTATTCTTGCGTAGCTTGTATGGGTGTCTACCTTCTGATTCCATTGGAGTCATTCAGCGTGAACGAGGAACAGATGGTTTCAGGATTATTATATCCATCTTGTTCTTTGTTTAAAGCACACTATGCACTGCAAAGAGCTAAGTTAAGTTTTGGTTGTGAGATGATCGTGCATGTTGAGAGTGAGTCTTATTCTCTGAAATAATTTTGTTGCCTCCTTTTTTCCCTGCAGCATGTCCAGGATGTGTTGTCATCAGAGGCCTCTCTTTCAAGGTAGGAACTCAATACTTTTTTGTTTGTTTCTGTTACGTATGAAAGATTTGTGGGAAGTGCAACAGTAAAAACTAAAGTTACGCCCTGTACGTTTTAGTCTTCTCACATCCTACTTTTCTCTCCACAGAGAGAGAGAGAGAGAGAGAGAGAGAGAGAGAGAGAGAGAGAGAGAGAGAGAGACAGACAGACAGACAGACAGACAGACAGACAGACAGACACACACACATGCGCACACGTACACACACACACACACACATGTACATACTCATGTGCACGCATGCGTGCATACATGCACACACATGAGTACATGTACACACAGACACACACATACACACACATGCACACGCATGTGTACGTGCTCCCCCCCCCCCCCCCCCACACACACACACATGCATGTGGACACACATACACACACATGCATGCATGTGCGCACGCACGCACACACACACACACTCACACACACACACACACACACACACACACACACACACCCTCGCACGCACGCACGCACACACGCACGCACGCACGCACGCACACACACACACACACACACAAGCCCATTCCTTTCCCTATAATATGGGAACAGGGAATGTGAACAGGGAATAACTGAATGAATTTACCAACATTTATCTTTTGGCAGATTGTATTGTTGTTATTTCTTGAAGTAGAAGACAAAGTGAATGAGAGCATCGTCAAAATACACTATGTGTTCACCTCCAGACTGTTGCATGTTTTCAGGCCAGGAGAGTCTGACAAGGGAGAGAAGAAAAAGAAGAAACACAAGGCATTACAGGCATTGGTGTCGGAGGGTCAAGATGTCATTCGAACCGTACAGACGTTGATTGAACAAGTCCGTGAGTATCTTTCAGCTGCGCACTTAAACCTCTCTCTAGTTTTCTCCCACTCCCTCTCTCTGTGTGTCTCCATGTCTGTCTTTCTCTCTCTTTCTCTCTCTCTCTCTCCCTCCCCCTCTCTCTCTCTCTCTCTCTCCCTCTCTCTCTCTCCGTCTCTCTCTCTGTCTCTCTGTCTCTCTCTCTGTCTCTCTCTGTCTGTGGGGGTGTAGGGGCCAGTGGTAACCAGAGTAAATGAAAAAAAAAAAAAAAACAACAAATTTGATTACCTGTCTAAGATCCAGTGTCATAGATGAGATGGACAAACGAACCACAAAGAGCATTTCTCAGTAGAACTGCCAGAAAATGGAGCTGCTCAGTGTGTGAAGATGGGGCCTGTTTGCTTCTGCAGCGCCAGCCTGCAGACACTCAGGAGACTTGTTTTACTCAATCTGAAGACTAGTGCGTGGGCACTGCCTTGGAAAGCGCGTTTCCTGCCGTTTGAAACTGTGTCCTCTCATTTCAGCGTTGCCCTTTGGCTGGGAGGAGAACTACACTGCTGATGGAGTGCGTTACTACATCAAGTGAGTGTGTGCTGTATGCTCAGACATGTGTATAATTGTGTGTCAGTGCTTATGCTGATTTGTGGATGGGGGGTTGTGTGTATGATTGTGTGTGTGTGTGTGTATGTGTGTGTGCGCATCTGTGTGTATGTGCATCTGTGTGCATAACAGTGTTTGTGTGTGTGTAACAGTGTGTGTACATGTGTGCATGCACAAGCAGGCAGGAGTCTGTGTGACTGTGGGTGCACCAGAACTAACTTTAATGTCACAGAAACCAAGTTTTTTTTAAGACACTGATGAGTTGAGTACTAAAAGAAACGACATTTTTAGGTGATGGACATTATGTATGATTTTGTTCACTTTCAGAGACTTCTGGCAGATAACCACCAGTCAGATTCTTGTATTTAGGAAAAGTGAACAATTTTGTGAATGTGTGTGTGTGTGTGTATGCATGACTTATCCAAATTCATATTTTTGTGTTTCCTGTATTAAAAATCCATGGCATTGGGATCACTTTCATTGACCCCCGCCTTCCCACCCACCTCCCCTTCTGTAAATGAAATTTATGAATACAAAAATGGCAATGAAATGTGTGTGTGTGTTGAATCTTTGTTGTCAGTGTATGCAGATTTAAAGAATTTGTAAGCACTTAGGGCCAGTACAGATTAGCTTCTTGAAGCACCCAGTATCGTTATTATTATGCTCAGGATGAATACGCAGAAACGAACCCGGTTACCACAGCACAGGTCTCCTGATGAATTCCTGCTGTGTTTGTAGCCACCTGAACCAGACCACGTCATGGACCCACCCGTCCTCCAATGTGGAGCACCAGTCCATCACCATGGCAACGGGAGATGCTGCAGCTGCCAGGCAGCCCCCAGCTGTGAGCATGGGGAAGAGATCTGAGAACGCAGCCCCTGTGGGTGTGTGAGCACCCAGTTGCCCTCAGCGACTGCGCATGCAGACAACTGACCAGCATTGACGTTCATTGGACTGCGAGAGCTTGTGATGGTGATGCAGCTGGTAGTAGAGGTGATTCCGATGAAAAGAGTAGGCTCCTTGGCCACGCTTGAGTGACTTGAGTGCGCTCCGGGTGTGTTTGGCTCAGTTACTCTGCGCTTGAGTGGTTTGGTGTTCAGGTTTGCGTTTGGCTGTTGTGGTCACACTTGGGTGATTGGAGTGTGTTTGTTGTCAGTTAGCTGAGTTCTGGCCACACTTGAGTGATTTGAGTGTGGTCAGGGTGTGTTTGGCTCAGTTATGGAGTGATTCGACTGTTCATGTTTGTGTTCGGCCGTCATGGTCACACTTGGGTGACGTGAGTGTGTTTATTGTCAGTTAGCTGAGTTCTGGCCACACTTGAGTGATTTTAGTGTGGTCAGGGTGTGTTTGGCTACCTTATGACTGTGCGCGTGATTTGAGTGTTCATGGTGAGTTGGCTGAGTAATGGCAACTCTCAAGTTACTTGGGTTGTTTCGGGTGAGCTGACTCAGTTGCTGCCATGCTTGAGTGGTTTGATTGTGTTTAGAGTGCGTTTGCTTCAGTGCTGGCGACATTTGAGGGAGTTGAGGATATATCTGGCTGTTATGGCCACACGTGAGTGTTTTGAGTGTGTTTATAGTGAGTTTGCTCGCTTATGGTAGATTTGAGTAGTTTGAGTGTGTCCAGGGTTGTGTTAGGCTTAGATATGGCCACACTTGAGTGATTTGCGTGAGCTTGCTTGATCATGGCCACACTTTAATAATGATTTGAGTGTGTTCAGGATGTGTTAGGCTCAGATATGGCCACACTTGAGTGATTTGAGTGCGTTCATAGCAAGTTTGCTTGGTTATGCTACACTTTGAATGGTTTGAGTGTGTTCAGGGTGTGTTAGGCCCAGATGTAGCCACACCTGAATGGTTTGAGTGTGTTCAGGGTGTGTTAGGCCCAGATGTAGCCACACCTGAATGGTTTGAGTGTGTTCAGGGTGTGTTAGGCTCAGATGTAGCCACACCTGAATGGTTTGAGTGTGTTCAGGGTGTGTTAGGCTGAGTTACAAATCCACTTGAGAGACTCGAGTGTTCTGCTTAGGACATTGTGGTGGGAACAAACTGCCAGGTTTCTCAGGCAGAGAGAATTCTCTTCCTCCAGTTGAAAGAAATCTCTCTTGTCACTGCATTGTGTCTGCTGCAGTGGCTGCTTCCTTTGCTTTTTGTTGCATGGTGATATCTGACGTTATGTTGATTTTCACTGGGAGTGGGGGGCTGGAATAGGTTCTGTAGGGATTAATCAAAATTGTGAAAGGAAGATCATTTTGGGGACCTTTTGGCAAGTTGATGTTTACTGAACACTGTTGAATTTTGACAAGCAAATGCTTTACCGTATTTATGGCCAGGCATCTATCTGGTTGTCCCAAGTGCCTGTGTACTACAGTCAAAACCCACATAGCGACCAGCTAGGTCGTTCAGCCAGGCTTGAATTATGGCCATTTTTGACTCCGTCCCAAAGTTTTACTTCTATTTATTCTTGTAAACCCCCCCCCCCCCCCCCAACTAATATGGGCACGTACATTGTGGTCAGCTCAGCTTTCAGGCACCCATTTTTCAGTCCCAAACTCTTTTTGAACACAGTACTGGGACCACAGCAGTTTCTCTTTCTCTCTGCACGATTTGTGAGGTGGCATTCATATGCTTTGTCACCTGTTGCCACTGCAGCTGCTGCACCTATGCGGAATCATGTGAGAGAGAGTGTACTGGTTTCACCTGGCACTCACACGTGAATCCTTCGTGCCAACCACGTTTGATCTGTGAAGTATGTGAAGTCTGATCCCAGGGTTGACCCTGCTCAGCGACACCTGGTCAGGCGACCGACCTGTGGTAAGACCACCTGTTGCCCAGTCCCAGAGCTGGTGGCCTAAGTAAAGCAGGTTTGGACTCTACTCCTGCTCCTCTCTTCCCCAGCAGTATGCAGCAGTAGACACTGTGGACACACCTTAAACTGCTGAAGTTACAGGACCAAAGGTTTTCATAATTCATATATTTTTTGTTGTTGTGTGTCCTCATTTTTTGTGCGTGCTTTGAGGACCTCAGAGGATTTGATGTTGCTGTGGTGCTACGACATGTGCAGGAGGTGGCTCAGAAACATTTGGCTTGATTCTGGTTCGAACCCTCCCTTCAAAATGCATAATATGTTTGCCAAATTTGCTTTGTAAATTTGCATCGTCTGCCATCACCCGTGCCATGTGCAGGTGACCTCTTGTGACCAGAAGTGCCTTTGTTGGTAGAGTTGAGAATGCAGGTGACTGAGTCCAGAATGTTGTCCATGTGTGAAGTGATTTTAGCACCTTGGGCTGTGGTGGTAAGTGTTTTGATGGGCTCAGTGAGAAATGCACTTCCCTTAAAATAACGTACCTCATTCAGTAAACGTGCACTTCCCTCAAAGACTCACCTCTTTCAGGAAACATACACTTTGCTTAGAAAGAGACACTTCCCTCAGTAAAGACACACCACCTTCAGTAAAAACACCCATCCCTCAGTAAAGACACCCCCCCCTAGAAGATCTACACCTCCCCTAGAAGATTTGCACCTCCTGAAGATGATCTGCACCTCCCTCAGAAGATCTGCACTTCCCCTGGAAGATCTGCACCTCTCTTAGAAGATTAAATCTCCTTCAGAAGATCTGCACCTCCCTCAGAAGATTTGCACCTCTCCTAAAAGATTTGCACCTCTCCTAAAAGATCTGCACCTCTCTTAGAAGATTGCACCTCCTTCAGATGATCTGCACTGCCCTCAGAAGATTTGCACCTCCTCTAGAAGATCTGCACCTCTCTTAGAAGATTGCACCTCCTTCAGATCTGCACCTCCCTCAGAAGATCTGCACCTGCATCAGAAGATCTGCACCTCCTCCAGAATCTGTCACAAGATCTGCACCTCCCTCAGAAGATCTGCAGTGTACACCTCCCTCAGAAGATCTGCAGTGTACACCTCCCTCAGAAGATCTGCACCTTCCCCAGAATCTCCCACAAGATCTGCACCTCCCTCAGAAGATCTGCACCTTCTGCAGAATCTCCCACAAGATCTGCCCCTCCCTCAGAAGATCTGCACCTTCCGCAGAATCTCCCACAAGATCTGCACCTCCCTCAGAAGATCTGCAATGTGCACTTCCCTCAGAAGATCTGCACCTTCCCCAGAATCTCCCACAAGATCTGCACCTCCTTCAGAAGATCTGCAGTGCGCACCTCCCTCAGAAGATCTGAAATGTGCACCTCCCTCAGAAGAACTGCACGTCCCCATCTGCACCTCAGAAGATCTGCATCTGCCCCAGAAGATCTGCACCGCTCTCAAAAGATCTGCTCTTCTCTCAGGATAATCCACCTCCCTCAGAAAAAATACACCTCCTTTAGCAGTTGTTTCATATTGTCTTGGCATTGGGAATGATGATCACGGTCTCTTCACAACTGTAACAGATCAGTCGTCTTCCGTGGGAATGAGCCTATCATACTTACAGAAAGCGAATAATGTTCCCAAGTTTTGATTTTTGTACTGTAAGTTTCATGGTTCATGTTCTTCTTGATGCTTAGTGTTGAAAAGAACTTGAATGGTGGGCTAGGATTGTGTATTAGTGTGGAGCTGAAAATGACACGTCCAAATCATGTTTGGTTCCTTTCTCAGAAAGATCCCGACATAGGCTGAGGCCTTAGTTATAGATATCACACATGTGTGAAAAACTCTGTTGCTGGATTTTGTTTTCTAACAACGAGAAGAGTATCTCATTGTTAACTTTCCTTTCATCTGGTCTGCCTTCCACTATCCTCCTGACCCAAAAGGTTTTCATCTGTTTTGTCGCCAAAACATTTTTATTATTTTTATTATGTCCAAACCATTTGGTAAGTACGTGAAAAGGTTACTAGTGCATGTGAGTATATTGTCTTCTTTTATGTACCTACAGTAAGGTATGCTGTGTATCTGTGTTTGCATGTCTTCATGAAAGAAGCTCTGAAGGTATACTTTTTGTCCATGGAAAATGTTACACGACTCTCCTCTGCTTCTTTGTTCCAGTAACTGTAAGTGAATTGCCCCAATATGGAAAGATGGCTAAATGTTCAAGGGAAACAACTCTAATACATCATACAGGATGTCTGTGTTTTATGACCCTTGGACCCTTGGCCGGTTTCTTCATCTTTCTTTTAAGAGTGTAGCAGATGATGGGCAACTGCTTTTTTTGTTTTGTTTGTTGTCGTCTCCTTGAGTTGTTTGTTCACCTGTTATTGACCATTTTGTCAGAAGAAAAAAAAGAAAAAAGAAAAATCTGTTTTCTCCCCCCCCTCCCTCCTGCCATGGAATCTTTAAAAAAAAAAAGAGAGAAAAAAAAGAAAGAAGAAGAACAAAGACTGCATCAGAAAGATGTTCTTATTTCATGATTACTGTATATTACAAAGGTGAGCCGGTAAATATTTGGGCATCTTTAAGTATGAGCGTATTACAAACTGAAGCCACAAAGCCTGAGTTGATGATTGGAAAAATGATTATGAAGCCTGTTCTGTGATATGTTTCGGCAACTGAAAAAAGTGACTGTAGCTTCAAAAATATTTGGGTTTGTTTTCTTGGATCTTAATTTTGTGTGTGTATGTTTATCAAGTTAGAACATGTACATGCAGTTTGTAATAATATGTGGCAAAACTAATGTGGTTGCATATATATACATTTATTCTCGTATTTCTGTGTAACTATATTTATTTCTGTCTCCAGAAAATGTGCAATGTATGGGATTCTCCATGAGATTTTACAAGGGCATGTAGAATAAAGAAAAAAAAAATCTGTTCTTTTAAAGATAAGCAACTCACTTTTGAGTTGTGAGTGACTCTAACATGTCATTATTATGTTTGCAGTATTTTTGGTTTTTGGTCTTGGTTTTTTTAAACACTTTTTACTGAAATCCAAAGCCAGTGTGAAAGTGATTATTTCGTGGTTTGTAATAACCACAGGGGACAGTGAAACACTTTAGGCAGTAATCTTCAGGTTCTAATCTGTCACTTTGTTGTTGCTACACTTGTACAGTATGCCTAATATTTTTAACTTGATATCTTTTCATAGAAAATATATATCCTAAGAAAATCCTTTTTTCTGACACGTTATTGAAAACCCTCCAAGAATGACTGCTAGTACTGTGCTGGCGTTTTTAAAACAAGATCCAAACACGTAAAGTGTTCAAAATAAATAACGTTCTTTTGAACCTTTTATGTGCTTTGACACATTAAGTTATGTAACTGACTTGTACATTTATTTGATTGGGTTTGATTTTCAGAATTTCCCTTTCAGGAGTCTGCTGTATGCTTCCCCCCCCCCCCCAACCCCACCCCCCCACCCCTCCCTCCGACCCGTCCCCTCCCTATCAGTGTAACAATGCCAAATAATTGGGGCATGGATAGCTCAGTTGGTAGACCGTTTGACTAAAAAGCCAGACACAATACTGACGCGGGTTAGAGTCCCCTGTGCAGCAAGGGATATTTTCAGCCAGAGTCAGCTTCCAGTGCAGACTCTCTTATGGTGTCCGTGCAGCCCCCGTGTGCAATTGCATGCAGTGACATCTGTGCGCACGTTAAAAATCCCAAACATTGGCAGCCATACCTTTGTTTGGACACTCAGAAATACTGCACACACTGGTAGGAATGGGTAGCGCTGCTCTTGCGGCTGCTGTGCCTTACCCAGGTAAGGTGACCTGAATTTCCTGCAAGGGACAAAGAAGTACCACCAAAAAAATGAGATTTTTTTTTTTATGCACTACTGAATTTTGAATGCATTACATTATGCTAGTCTTGTGCATGCTTTTGCATATTTTAGCATTAGACATGAATATTTACAACTATATATTTCCCTGAAGCCTTCTAGTTTACTCATGTCCAAATAATGTTTATACAATGGTATGATGACATGTATTTTATTCAGACATACCCTCTCAGTGATAGAATTGCAATATACTATTTTCTCATCATAAGCAATGTACTCAGTAACTTTTTCCTTGTCCTGTTTAGCTGACAGTAATTATGCTTATTTCCTGTGTCATATAATATGCACAACTTTGGGATGTGTGTGTGTGTGTGTGTGTGTGTGTGTGTGTGTGTGTGTGTGTGTGTGTGTGTGTGTGTGTTAAAGCTACGGCTACATGTAGGATGCTGGAAGACGGAAGCCTGGCAAATTTAGCTGGGACCTAGCATCCAGAGCCTGAGAAAACAGGCCTAGATCAAGGGAGAAAAGCACGATGGCAGAAGTGGTGGAGTTACCTGACTTTGTGCCTTGTGCGCGCGCACACACACACACACTCATCTTTGCTTTCCAGCCTACGTGTTATGGCCAAAGATTAGTCCATTATTATGGCAGACAAATCTTTGAGCACAGACCAAGCACCCCACTTGCAGTCGTCATAGGTTAAAGTGTTACGTTTTTAGCGGTCTCTTTTGGTTCATGTATTTGTTGGTTTTGTTCTGGTTTTGATTTTGTTGATGTTAGCTTGGGTGGCTGTTTGAATCCAACTTTGAAATAACCTGTCGCAATACTTGTTCATTCCGTCCTTGTTACTAGTGGGTTTTTTTTTAAAATAATTTTTATTGTTGTGACTACTCACTTCCATAGTTCGTCGATTTTGTTCCCTCTCATGCGACTTTTTGTTGTGGACGTTAGTAATGTTTTTACCTGTAGTCTTTGAGCATATAATGGACGAAGAAGGTGATTATATAATGGAAAAAGAAGAAGACTTTGTATACTGGAAGAAGAAGATGATTGTATAATGGAAGAAGAAGAAGAAGACTTTGTATACTGGAAGAAGAAGATGACTTTGAGCATATAATGGAAGAAGCTGACTGAGCGTTTAATGGAAGAAGACTTTTAATGAGTAAGTAACTTTTTTCTTCTTTCTCGCACAGTCAAACAGGATGCTTATATCCGGCTTAAACTTTGAGTGTATAATGGAGAAAGAAGAAGAAGAAAACATTACTGGATTCCGGTTGTTTATTATCAGATCTGTGGTTCAGTGGTTGTTTCAATTGATCCTTTTCTTTATCGAGGTTTACCTGCCATAACCAACCATTTTTGTCTTCTTCTACAGTAGTCATTAATTTTTAGCAGCTAACCGTAATGTGGTGTGTGTTTTGACGCATCCTGATCTTGTGGAGGTAAAACTTGGTATGACAGAGCATGTCATCACCACGGTCAATAATTTACGATCATTGTCGCTGTTGAGAAACATCTTTGTGATAGAGTGGCATGTCATGCGATGCTGTCTTGGTCTAAAGGACTCAAACTTCTCTCACAGTCTGTTCGCCTGGTTTTGCTGAAGGAAGCGCTTTGTGTCAAAATTCTCTGTTTCTATGTTTGTCCCACTTTTGGTGAGTTCAGTGACCCTGGGTTCTTGGTTAGCTTGTAACCAATTGATGTCTGTGTTTATTGACAGTTTTTGTTGTTGCTTTTTTTTTTTGTTTTCTGTTTGTTTCCTTTGTCAGCTTGAAGTAAGGTTTAAGATTATACAGCAGTCTGGGCGATTGTTTAAAGTTTTGAACGGCTGGTAACATAGCTGTTGCCATGGCTTGTCTTTATGTGATACACATTTTGTCCGTTTTGTGTAACCATGTACCCGCGTACCCTCAGCATCCGACCAGTGGATAAAATACAGTCTTTTACACAACACACCCTGCGTTGGCTTCATTGGTGTTTTCTTTATCGGAGCAGTAGACTTTAAATCAAGTCTTTAATCATCCCTCACAGGGCAATTCAGCTGACTACTAAGGCTCCTTAATTAACAACAACAACAACAAAAGTGAAAAGAACATCCGAGCAATGCCAAAAACATTTAAACTGATAACAACAAACATACATAATGGATTAAAAAAAAGAAATTAAAAAAATCCATAATACAAATTATCACAAAATTCTGAAACAAAAATGACTGCTAGCGTTCTAAAACAAGATCCAAACACATCAAAGGTTCAAAAGAACGCTTATTTTGCAAGGCGCAATAATTGCGTGTTTGTGTCCTAATAAGTAAGCGTTCTTTTGAACCTTTGATGTGTTTGAACAAATTATCACAGCAGAAAACATGTCCCGCTAGCACACCTCCCCGGACACCCACACACATACTCTCACCAAACCTACATACACACACCATTTCTATCCTTAACCAAACTCATAGTTCAGGAGCTGTGTGAGAGTCGAGGTGGCCGTCCTGGGCTGTCCGTCCTAACGAGCCTTCTGGTTTCCGTGGACGTAAAGCTATATTGAACCATGCTTCGGCATTGGTCTCAGCTTGTCCCTAATATGTCAACCGACATCCGAGGACATTAAGCAACACTACCTACCATTAACCAAACGTGAGCCGGTTTGGCCTAGCGGTAAGGCGTTAGGCTGGTAAGAAGAGGGACCTCGGTTCGAATCCGCTTCGGCTCTTCTTTCTCTTCAAAAGTTGTGGTCTGTGGACACTGTCTTGTGACTGTCCCTCACAATAATATTATGGAACATTAAAATGCTCTCGTCGCTGCCCACCTTAACGCAGGAGTCATTCTGGTGGTGACAGTGTAGCGATAGGTATATCATCTCCCTCTCTCCCCACCACCATACCCCCTTCGCCCCATTTCTCCCCGTCCCTAATAAGCCTTATGGTTTCTGTGGGCATTAAACACCACGTTTAATTATTAACCAAACACGTTCGTACATCGCTGGACCTATACACACCTAATCCTAATCGGACAGTTACACTGGTAAAACCATAGAGAACGGTTAAGACAGTTCAGAGCGCTGATCATACTCTGTTGAGGAGCCGAACCGCAACTGGTTTTGTTTGCCAGTGATCTGAATCGGCACCCACGGGGCAAGCGTTCGAACACGCCACACTCGGGGTAAAATACATACCTCTTTGTGTAAAACGTTTACGAGGTAAAGGAGCTAGTCTTCCCAAAATAAGATTGAACCCTGCAAATCAGGGATTCTGCTCAAAGTCCCGCATAGGAACCGAGTTTTGTGAATCATAATTAGTTGAGCAACACCAGTAACAGCAAGCACGCCACTGTCAATTGTTACAGCTGGCCGAACAAAAACAGGAAATTTGTAGAGCGCTTTCTGCATAAATACTTATACAGAAACCAGAAGAAAAAGAAAAAAAGAAAAAAAATCAATGGCATAAGTATACATTAATAAATGTACTTAAATGTCACACACAATGTGCACACACACACACACACACACACCACACACACACACACACACACACACACGTGCATACATACACATGATACAGTCTGCAGGATCGCACGTCGCACACACACACTAGACACACACACACACACACACACACACACACACACCACCACATTCTTAGGATCGCACGTGCCGCACACACAGACTTTAGGATCGCACACACACACACACACACACACACACACACACACACACACACACACACACCACACACACACACACACACACACACACACACACACACACACACAACACACACACACACACAAACGCGGGCACAGTCACACATGACCAGAGTGCAATGAGTCTGTTCGAGATCGGAGATTACAAGCAATCAACAACAACAACACACACACGCATACGCACACACACGCACGCACCCCCCCCCCCACACACACACACACACGGACTGCTGGGCGCATTAAATGTTATTGTGCACATCAAGGTTAACTGACAAGGGCAGATCAGACAGCGTCTCTCTTTTTTCCACTCTCTCAGTTGTCTTCCCTTTGTTCCCGCCTTGCGTCTCTTGCTGCTCGTCTCTTGTTGCTCTTCATCATCTGTCATTTTGGTTTTGGTTTGTTTTGCCGCCCCGTCTGTCCGCTGCGCCATTACTGTCATTGTCCAAACAAAGCGGTTGTTAGGGTGGGGACGGTAAGCGATTTAGGTGTTCTGATTGCTGTCTCTTCCCTCCTCCTCTCCTCCCCTCCCACCACCTCCAAGAAAGCCCATATGCGCTCCGCCACGTCCCTCGCGATTTTCCCCAGCGTTGCTTTTGAAACAGCGTGGTTAGGATTAAGACAAAGCCGAAGGGGCGTTTCCCTGAAGGCCCCCACAAAACAGTATGAGACCTAGAGATGCAGACATAGTTCAGGAGCTGTGTGAAAGTCGAGGTGGCCGTCCTGGGCTTTCCGTCCTAATGAGCCTTACGGTTTCTGTGGACGTTACGCAACATGGAACCATGCTTAGGCATTGGTCACAGTTTGTCCCTAAATAGGTCAACCGACATCCGAGGACATGAAGCTCTACATCATCAGAGATGCAGAATCGAGAAAGCAAGGCAGGGTGTAGTACGTTTGTTTGTCTTACCTGGCTCCTGCTATGTGGAACCAACTCCGTTTTTGTCATTCTGTCTCCGTCAATTCCTTTAAAATCTTACTTGAAAAACGTTTCTCTTTTCAAAAACCGTTTTCCTCAGTCCCATTGCCCTGACACACGTTTGTCTCTGTCTCTCTGCTTCTGTCTCTACCTCTGTCTCTCTCTGTCTTTGTGTGTGTGTGTGTGTGTGTGTGTGTGTGTGTGTGGTGTGTGTGTGTGTGTGTGTGTGTGTGTGTGTGTGTGTGTGTGTACATTGAATCTGGACAAATTTACATTTAAGGAATGTGTAAGTTCTTAGGGCCTGTGCGGGTTAGGCGCTCTACGAACCATTATTGGTATTCTCTTTTTGTGTGTGTAGAAATTCACGGCCACAGATAGCCGCAGTTTAGTCAGTCGCAAACCGACAGGACATAAGAAGTTCACTCGTCTACATCACAAATAGAGAAACCTGATTTTGGACTGCATGGAATACATTAATCTAAACGAATACTGTCAACAAGGCTGACAAACTCGGACACAAAAATGGCCCACACAAATGTCGACGCCGCATCTCTAATGGACTCCATTATTTTGGCAAGGCAAGAGATTTCTTCACTGAGTTTTGCCCATTCACGCAGTGACCTCAGTGTTGAAAGTCAGGACAGAACAGGTCAGGCTGGCAAAGACCAGATAAAGGCTTTTAACCTCAGTAAATCTGATAACCATGTCATATAACAAACTAAACAAAAGCAAAAGAGAAGAATAAAAA
>JABMCL010001742.1:437500-447500 GCA_018857735.1 Alviniconcha marisindica
GGAGGACGTGCAGAGAGTTAGTGAGCTGAAGGCTATACGCTCTTCTGAATATTTCTTTGGCAGACATTTAGCGCGCAAGCAGAAAGATAGTGGAGCGAACGCGCTTGGCCTGGGAGCCGGTTTGGCTCAGCGGTAAAGCCCGTTATTCACTGGGCGAACCTAGTTCGGGGTAGTCGTCGAACTGCTACGAAGCTATGTTCGGGGTCCAAAAAGCTTCGCTCAACATGTTCTGGGAATATTCGCCCAGTTAGGCGAAACCTTGCCTCTGATTGGTTGAGAGCAAAGAGAGCTCTCCTGTGGATGAGGAAGAAATAAAAATAATAAAAATAGATGATGTCAATACTTCACTCTCGTCGGAGGGAATAGATAATAATAATAATAAATAATTCTTATAAAGCGCTATTCTTTAACCAGAGTTAAACTCACTGCGCTGTACAAACATCTTATCACAAAAAACTACATTAGCATACATTTCAGCAAACAGAACCTTAATTATTGTAGCTTAAATTACCATTATCGCCTATCGAACATTAAACACACACACACACACACACACACACACACACACACGCACATAATGACATGCGCACACCAGTCTCCGCTCGTCCACTCATATAGCAATTAACAAAATATTAACTTAATGGACCTGTTTGTTGACTTGTGGGAGGCGCAGCCTTGTCTCTGGGACCCAGAATGATACAGTATTTAGTTGAATTACCCTGTGAGGGATGATTAAAGTACATTGACTTGACCTTTAGCCTACATTTTAGATCATGCTGTCTGCTGCGATTATGTCGCAAGTTCGGGCCGAAGCTTGCATCTCATTATAAGCCAGTTAAGAAACGAAGTATAGTTCGTCGAACTGTCCGAACCATGTTCGGCGAACTAAAGGTTCGTCTGAGGTCAATAGACGATTTCCGGAAATAACAGGCGATAATTTGACGGTGTTTTCTTACTCCGGGAGAGTGAAGTCCTCTGAATGGAGGTGGCAGCTGAGAAGAGCCGATCTGCGACACTTTGATATCTTCAGGCATGGACTAGTTATAATTTATACTAGACTCCAGCTGGGGGAAACCTACTATCCGATCTGCTGTTCCCCACAAAACAATGAGTGTTTGATCAGCATTTCTGATCCCTTTTTTCTGCCTTTTGTTTCGGGTATCCGTCATTTTCCCCCACGTGTCACTGTCCCCCCAAAAAAAGCGTGCCTACTCTGCGTTACACCCCCAGGCATGGCCCATAAAACAGGTCCACCCCCGGGCAACACCTTGGCAAGGTTTTTGGGGCAAGTCCTTGGGAAAAAATTTTCGAATCGTCCTTAAAGAAAGGTTAATGTTTCGGGTTCCTTTCTTGAAAACTTCGGTTTAGGAACAAACTGGCACCCTAACAGAAAGACCAAAATTCAACCCGCTAGCCCCCTTTCCTTGAAAATCTTTTGGGCTGGGGGACTTTTGTGCGTTTAAAACAAAAAAACCCCCCCCCCCTTTTGGATTTTCGTCCCCGCTGGCCCCTTTCTTTGGGAACAACCCCCTTGGGGGGTTTATCCCCAAACCCCAAAAGAAAAGGGGAAAGAGAAACAAAACCGAGAGAGAGAGAGGAAGAGGGAGAGAGAGAAAAGAGAGAGAGAGGGGAGAGAGAGGGAAAAATCGAAAATTTTATTTTAAAGGTTTGTAGGATTGTAGTTCAGGTTCAGTCGAAAACCTGTTTAACAACCTGTTAACCAAATCAAACCAAAATTTTTTTAAAAAATTTTTTAAATTTTAATTTTCCAAATATTTGTAAATACCAAAAAAGGAAAAAGGGGGAGAAAAAGAGGGGGACCCGAAAAAAGGGGGGGGAGGGAGAAAGAAGACAAAGGAAAAAGAGAGAGAGAGAGAGAAGAGAGAGAGAGAGAGAGAGAGAGAGAGAGAGAGAGAGAGAGATTTTTTGGCAATAGCGTATAAATTTAAAACCCCTGTTTGCCGTCACAGATAATTTTGCCCTCTTTTAAATTTTTAAAGTTCCCGTCATAATGCATAACAATTTTTTGTGTGGGGCGGGGGGGTTTGGGGTGGGGGGGGTGGTTTTTGGGGGGTGTGGTTTTGTGTGTGTGTGTGTGAGAAAAGAAAAGAGAAGGGGAGGGGAGAGAGAAAAGAGAGAGAGAGAGAGAGAGAGAGAGAGAGATGGGTCGTGGTTAAAAGCTATGGTCCCAATCCCATTATCGCAAAACCATCTCAAAACGAAAAGTATCGGCAATGGCATTAGCAGGGTCAGCAGGGTGCATGAAATGTAGGGGAAAAGATACTCAGACGTCCCCCCCCCCCCCCCCCCCCCCAAAAAAGGGGGGGGGGGGGGGGGGGGGGGGGGAGGGGGGAAGAAAAGAAAGAAAAGGAAACAGAAAAGGAAAAATAAGAAAAAGAACGAGTAATTGGGTAAAAAGAGACGGAGAGGGAGAGCCAGGGGAAAAAAGAGAACACTCCCTCCCTAGCGCCCTCCCCCCCTCCCCCTCCCTCCCATCTCATACGCACACATAAAAAAACGGGACCCCAGAAAAGAAAGGGGAAATCAAACTTGGACCATGGGTTTTTGGTAGGGTCGATATTGCACCCGACAGCTTTTTCGGCTTGGGATCATTAGTGAAAATCAGTATCTCTCTCTCTCTCTGTGTCTCCGTCTCCGTCTCTGTCTGTGTCTTTTTCTGTCTGTGTCTGTTTCTGTCTCTGTCTCTCTCTTTTCCCCCTTCCCCCCCTTCCCCCTCCCTTTCTCCTTCCCTCTCCCCTTTCTTTCTCACTCTCTGTGTCTCTGTCTGTCTATCTGTCGATGGGGTACAGAAGACGCAGACATTTTGCTGATAGAATCCATAATGGTGAAAGGCTGCAGGTCAAGTCAGGATATAGCTTCTCATGCTCCTCTTACTGCCAGGGATATGATTTTCTGTCTTCCCGGCGGGTGATTTTTTTTTTTTAATTTTAAAATCCGCTTCCAGCTGAAGGGGCTTTTTTTTTGTCCTGAACAAAGGGTTCGTCTGGACGTCTGATCTGACGTCTTGTTTTTCGAAACACGTGAAAGGTTCGAAAGAACGCTTGATTATTAGGACACAAACACACAGTCTGCACATTTTCGGGGTAATCCCCTTTGTCAAGCTACAAAACAACACTTAAACAACAGTTAAACGGTGAAAAAAGGATGAATACTGAGATGAGAAGCGAAATATGTGGGTAAAAGATAAGTTAAGAGATACGTTATTTCGCTTCTCATCTACTGAATTTTTCATCCTTTTTCACCGTTTAACCGTTGTTTAAGTGTCGTTTTGTAGCTTGATAAAGGGGATTACCCGGAAAATGTGCAGACTGTGTGTTTGTGTCCTAATAAATAAGTGTTCTTTTGAACTTTGTACGGGTTTGGATCATGTTTTAAAACGCTAGCAGTCATTCTTGTTTCAGACTTGTTTCCCGCCCCGGTTCTACCTTTGCTGTTGACTGGATGTTGCACACCAAGTGATAATAATAATGATGGGAATTTCAGTGCGCTTAGCCATACACTAAAGCCCTAACCCCTTCACTTCCCCAGCCTGTAAAATTTGCGGGCTGAAAGATGCACGGACGCGCTTGCAGACAGTACTTTTTCCGGTCCTATAACACATCTACTTTCAGTGCTATACATTTTGATGAAAGTCGTTTCTCACGCCAGTGTGAAAAAGAATACAAAAAGGCTTAATGGTTTCAAATTTCACACTGTTATTGGTCGTTTCAGTTCAAGTTGCTTCATGGCAGTGAAGGGGTTAAGCGCGTACAAGCAAGCAATCCTACACGACATACACCAGAGACCGTTACTCACAAACGCAAATATTACATTACAACCTACGACCAATCCTATCAAAACAAAGTTAAGGAAAAGATGGCCATTTTTGTCGCGACCGCACTCCCCACAGTGACGTAGTACGCACACGTGCACATGTTTTTGTGCGTCTCGGCGACCCATTCGATACGACAGAAAATGCAATTTTTTCGTGCATTTATATTATAACCCTCAGACCATAATTTCACCTATACCATCGTTCTCAGAGAGCTTTAACAGAAATCGTGTCAAAACTCACACCAAACCTTGGACTTGTCCTTTAAGGAAAGCGTCCCGAAACATGTCGTCTTTTAAGTGCGGGCACCCACATAGACACACGCACACATTTACTCCATGCTTACCCCCCCCCCACCCCCCACCCCCCACTCCCCCACTCCCCCCAACCCCCCACCCCACACTCCCGCGCACCCGCACGCCCTCGCTCGCCAGCTTACGGAGATGGAAGAAGAACAGGAGGGAAAGACGCGACAACTTTGGAAGGAATCAGAAAATGACGAGAACAGGCAGGTAGAGTTGAAAGACTTGCAGACAGCAGCTGTAATGGTCAGCAGAAGCAGCTTCCGGAGGGAAGGTGGGGGTGGGGGGGGGGGGGGGGGCAGTGACCTTACTATGAAAACGGACGCTGTCCAACTGAACACTGAGCGTGTCTAATTTCTCTCTGATGCTCTCTTGCTCTCTCTTCCCCCCGTCTCTCGCACTCTCTCTCTCTCTCCCTCTCTCTCGCTCTCTCTTGCTATCTCTCTATCGCTCTCTTTCTCGCTCTCTCTCACCCCCTCGCTCTCTCTTTCGCTCTCTTTCCCCCCCCCCCTCTCTCGCACCTCTCTCTCTTGCCTCTCTCCACGTCTCTCTCTTGCCTCTCTCTCTCTTGCTCTCTCTGTCGCTCTCTTTCTCGCTCTCTCTCACCCCGCGCTCTCTTTTTCGCTCTCTCTCTCTCTCTCTCTCTCCCCCCCCCCCCTCTCTCCCTCTCTCTCCTTCTCTCTCTGTCGGCCCCTCTCTCTCCCCCTCTCTGTCCCTCGCTCTTTCTCGCTCACCCCCATACCCCCCCCTACCCCCGATCTCGTTCCTTTCTCACTTTCTCGCTTCTCCACCCCCCCCCCCCCCCTCTCTCTCTCATCTCTCAATGCAGGACTTGTTTAACGCATCGTGTCACCGGCGAGATACTATAGGAGATCGAGATATCGGAAGGTCTGTGTAACTGTGCGTGCATGTGTGTGTGTGCGTGCGTGTGTGCGTGCGTGCGTGCGTGCGTGCGTGCGTGTATGTGTGCGTGCGTGCGTGCGTGTCGTGTGGTCGTGCGGTTGCGTGTGCGTGCGTGCGGTCGTGTGCCGTGCGTGTTTGTTGTGTGTGCGTGTGTGTGTGTGTGTGTGTGTGTGTGTGTGTGTGTGTGTGGTGTGGTGTGTGTGTGTGTGTGGGGGTGTGCTGTGTGTGTGTGTTGTGTGTGTGTGTGTGTGTGTGTGTGTGTGTGTGTGTGTGTGTGTGTGTGTGTGCGCGCGTGCGTGTATGTATGTGTGTGTGTGTGTAGGGGCGGGGGGGGGGGGGGGGGTCATACCTGACACTGTGTATTCCGTTACCGCCATATTCTCCTGTCAGGTGGGCAGCGGTGTGAACCATTTTAAGATGACGTGTTCACTATCCGCACACCTTGCAGCTTTTGAAAGCAAAGGTGAGCCAAAGTGGATTGGAACCCGCGTTTTCCGCGTACCCGCCCAACGGGTTTCTCTCCGGGTACCTTGTTTATAAACACGTACACACGCGTACACCACTTACGCTTAATAATACTTAACGTCTATACAGCGCTATTCTCTGATCTACAGGAACTCACTGCGCTTTTCTCACTGCTCTTTATCACTGCGCTTTACTCACACACACACGCATCCCCCCCCCCCCCCCCCCACACACAGACGCACGCACGCACGCACGCACATACACACCTCACCTCTCCGAATATCTCGCTCAGCACCAGGTAAATGTAGAATACCTCTCCCCCTACCTGCCGCACACAAATGAAAACAAAAACAAACAAACAAACAACAACAAAAACAACAACCCTGACCCCCCCACCCCCCCACCCCCGCCCAACCCTACCCTACCTCCCACCATGCCTAGAAAGAAAGACAATATAAATCTCACATTCACATTCACAGCCCCTTTGCATTATTCAGCCTCCAATTCCCAGCACGTTTCGCAGTGCTGGTGATTTCTTTCTGGGCAGAAATGACGCTTTACCCAGTACGGGTTTTCGACGTTTCCTCCGTTTTAAATGCATGATTCATGACTTCAAAGCTCCTGCGGTATTTTGGCCCATATTGATCTTGGCTACATAATGGCACACACAGACGTCCGCTGAGCGATTCCTTTTTCTTTCTCGCCTCTTCTCTTCCATCCATCTTTCTCTTCGTTAGTTAGAGGAAGGACTTTGAATTTCTTGTCCTGTCGGGATCCGGTTTCTCGTTGGTGATAATGGATTGCCTTGTGCCATTCGCTGTTGATTGTAATTGATTACAAAATGTTTTCTCTAGGAAACGTTGAGTGGCTTTGGAATCTAGGACTGGCACTGAGCTTTAGCTATCTTCTGCGAGTGAAGTTCCTGTGTTGAGGATTATGTGTGTGTGTGTGTGTGCGTGTGCGCGTGCACTTGCGTGCGTGCGTGCGTGCGTGCGTGCGTGCTGTGTGTGTGTGTGTGTGTGTGTGTGTGTGTGTGTGTGTGTGTGTGTGTGTGTGTGTGTGCTGGTGTGTGTGTGTGTGTTGTGTGTGGCGCGTGTGCGTGCGTGTGTGCTTGCCTGTGCGTACGTGTGTGTGCGTTCGTGCGTGCGTGTGTGCGCGTGTGCGTGCGTACGTGTGTGTGGGCGCGTGTGCGTGCGTACGTGTGTGTGTGTGTGTGTGTGTGTGTGTGTGTGCGCGGGCGTGTGCGCGTGCGAGCGCTACTCATTTACCTATCCACCCAACCCCCTGTATCCGTCATCCAATCCACAGCGGACGCAGAAATTAAGTCTCCTCTGCTGAGAAGCTTGAGCTAACACAGCTCATCTCTTCTGATTCTGAAGTAGGTCAGATTGTATGACCTCGCATGCTTCACCCGCTATCGGGGATTCTGCCTTTGTACTTTCTCAGTCCATTCAACTCCATATTTTTCCAGTCCTCTTGGAAAGTGAAGTGACGGTTAACATGGACATAGACTCGGATTTTTACTTGTGATTTGTTTTCCCTTTTTGGGTGTGGGGAGTAGGAGATGTAGCTTGAATTCGTTTTTTAAGATATTGTAACCGAGTTTCAACGATCAAATCTGTGTTTTTATTTGACACATGACATTGTTGAGTTTTTGAAATTTAAGAACAAACTTGTATTTGGTCCGACCGGATGTAAAAATCCAAATTACTTACTGTACTGGATACCTTCCCACTGAATGTGCGTTACATATCTATTTTTATAGCTTACCAAGCCAGAACATTCCTGTACCGTGTACGTTCACTATTAATATATGTACAACACCACATTATTATGATTATTACATAGCATATTTTTGTCTTAATGTTTTAGTTGCATATAATATGAATAATTATTGCTATCTGTGTAGATTTTCTTGCTCTTTTTACAGCTTCAGTTATGCTGTACAATCTTGTTGCATTGATGACTTTGGTGTTTAATATTTCGAATCCTTCAGATCCAAGAGTTAGGTACTAAAGAAATAACCATCATTGAAAGACGAGGTACTAAAGAAATAACCATCATTGAAACACGAGGTACTAAAGAAATAGCCATCATTGAAACACGACACGACCCACAGTTAGGTACTAAAGAAATAACCATCATTGAAACACGAGGTACTAAAGAAATAACCATCACTGAAACACGAGGTACTAAAAAAATAACCATCACTGAAACACGAGGTACTAAAGAAATAACCATCAATTGAAACACGAGGTACTAAAGAAATAACCATCACTGAAACACGAGGTACTAAAGAAATAACCACACTGAAACACGAGGTACTAAAGAAATAACCATCATTGAAACACGAGGTACTAAAGAAATAACCATCATTGAAACACGAGGTACTAAAGAAATAACCAGCACTGAAACACGAAGTACTAAAGGATTAACCATCACTGAAACACGAGGTACTAAAGCAATAACCATCACTGAAACATGAGGTACTAAAGAATAACCATCATGAAACACGAGGTACTAAAGAAATAACCATCACTGAAACACGAGGTACTAAAGATTAACCATCACTGAAACACGAGGTACTAAAGGAAATAACCATCATTGAAACACGAGGTACTAAAGAAATAACCATCACTGAAACACGAGGTACTAAAGGATTAACCATCATTGAAACACGAGGTACTAAAGAAATAACCATCATTGAAACACGACACGACCAATGGACAGGTACGCTGTATCTGCACGAGTGCCCCGCCAGGGAGTACCTGCCCATCTACCTGCTAACGATGGGCACCTTGGGGGCGGCGAGACTGGGGGTCTTCTGCTGGCGCCGGGCGGTGGTCAAGTGTTGCGTCTCGCCCGCCACCCGATGGGGTGAGGTGTTCGAATCCCTGGTCCTGACGAGGATCGCTCTGTGTTTTGAGGTCGCCCTGGTTCTTCTGCTCCTCATCGGTTGGTTTGGTTGTGTGTGTGTGTGTGTGTGTGTGTGTGTGTGTGTGTGTGTGTGTGTGTGTGTGTGTGTGTGTGTGTGTGTGTGTGTGTGTGTGTGCGCGCGCGGGCGAGCACGTTGGTGTGTTGTGTGTGTGTGTTGGTGTGCTTGTGTGCGGTGCCGTGTGACATGTACCTGTGTGTGTGTGTGTGTGTGTGTGTGTGTGTGTGTGTGTGTGTGTGTGTGTGTGTGCGTGCGTGCGATGCGCTGCGCGCGTTTCACGGGGTGTATTGCTATAAAAGAGTTATTATTATTATATTTCATTATTACAACGCCGCGAGCTCCTAACGTTTTCACGGGGTATATCGCTATAAAAAGAGAGGTCTTATTATATGATCATAGTTTATGATTACAGAGCCGCGAGGTCGTAATGTTTCCCGGGGTATATACAGTGCTATAGAAAAGTTATTGTTATTATGATGGGCAGAGAGCATCATCGTGTTCAGCGTGTACTCCGACGTCTCCACCCAAGACCCCGCGGCCCCCATCTACTGCCATCGCATCCTCTACTACTACACCTTGTGGACTATGGCGGTGCTCTGCACCCTGCTCTGCGTCGGCCCCATCGTCGGCGTCATCGGCTACAACGTCTGCTGCGTCTTCCCATGCCTGGCGGGTAACGCGGGGGGCAGCGCTGCCTATGTAGAAGCGTGACGATGGGTTTGAACTGAAGAGAGTGGCCGCTGCAATCTGCCGGCGTGTTGTGCCTGCCCACAGTTGCCTTAAATTGTGTCCTAGCTGCGCATATTGTTCGCTCCCAGCGCAAAGACTGTTGTTACGTACAGAAGACGTGCTTCAACGGCAGGAGAGCAGAGGAAGAGAGAGAAAGAGGGGGTGCGGGAGGTGTGAACGTGCGGAAAGGGAGGGAGTTAGGGGGGAAAGAAGGAGAGGGAGAGAGAGAGAGAGAGAGAGAGAGAGGGGTGTGTGTGTGTGTGTGTGTGTGTGTGTGTGTGTGTGTGTGTGTGTGTGTGTGTGGTGTGTGTTTGTGTGACAGAGAGAGAGAGAGAGAGAGAGAGAGAGAGAGAGAGAGAGAGAGAGAGAGAGAGAGAGAGAGAGAGGAACTCTAAACCTTACTCGAACTCGAACAAGGATTGCAGTTTAGGTTCAGTCAAAACCTAACAAGTAGTCCTTGCTAAGCTACTGACGAGTGGGAGATTACAAGCCGTTCACAGCGCCAAACGTACGCAGTGCATACAGTACATACATCACTCAGTTATATATAAATAAGTAAAGAAAAAAGAAAAAGAAAAGAAAAAAAGCAGCAGAAAATGGAAAATCTGATAAATTCATATAAAAGCTACTATTACTACTATGAGAGAGAGAGAGAGAGAGAGAGAGAGAGAGAGAGAGAGAGAGAGAGAGAGAGAGAGAGAGAGAGAGAGAGAGAGAGTTGGGTGAAACGGGTCGATGCGGAGAGACAAAATAGCAAAGGTGTCCACCCCTTTCTGAAACCATTAGTTCAAAAGTTTAGACTGAATACAAAACCTCTCAGAAACTTTTGTTTTT
>JABMCL010001742.1:452500-455000 GCA_018857735.1 Alviniconcha marisindica
TCCCTAATAAGCCCCGTGGTTTCTGTGGACGTTAAGCACCATGTTTATTTACCTGTGAGGAAGGGAGACTCAGAACACAGCGCGGAACCCTTTGTTGTTCCCGCCCAAGGCGGTTGACCCGGAGCCGAAAGCTCACGTTAACCGGAAGTAATCAGTTTGAGAACTTTGCTCCACATGAGAATGCTGGAAATGTGAGAATTCGGACAGAACGCCACACGGAGGTCTGCAGGCAACGACATCACGTGACACAAGAGCAGAATAGTTAAGGGAGTCAACTCCGGCTCTTCCCGCCGCATCCGGGTCCTGCTGTTGTGGCTGGTGATGGACCAGTTAGTTAGTTGGTGCTTTGAGCCCCGTCAGCCCCATAGGGTTATATCAGGGCTAGGCGATGGAACAGTTAGTTAGTTGGTGCTTTGTGATATGAGGGCTAGCCGATGGACCATAAGTATTGTGATGTAATTACTTGAGTCATCGCCCTGTGAGCCTATATTGAATAATAATGATAGTAACAGCTATATTTCTAATGATAAAAATAATAGAATAGAAATAATAGAGAAGAAGAAGAAGAAGAAGAAGAAGAAGAAGAAGAAGAAGAAGAAGAAGAAGAAGAAGAAGAACAACAACAACAACAACAACAACAACAACAACAACAACAACAACAACAACAACAACAACAACAACAACAATAATCATCGACATAAGATCCAAACAATAGGTTCAAAAGAACACTATTATGAAAAACACACCATGCTAATTTGGTAAGCTGAAGTAAGTATAAACTGTTTTTTAAAAGCAAAAAACAGTAAGTAAGTAAGTTGGTGTTTTACGCCCAGTCAACTGGTACGGTTATATCAGGGCGATAGCAAAAAACAGTTTCTGGTACTTTTTCAACTGCTACTAAAAACACCAGTATGGCAAATTAATAAGTAGATAAATAAAATTCGATTTGTAACTTGAAGTGAAGGGGAAGGGGGAGTGATCAAAGGGGTTTAACTTATTGTTAATTTTGTATCGTTGTGGATGAATGCTTGTTGACGATTTCTGCTTGTATTGTTGCTCGTTTGTGATTTCTGCTCATTGTTTTAAATTTTTGTTTACTATTATTTTTTCTTTTTTTTCTTTATGGGTCTTTTATCGCTGTTTAATTATCGTTGATTCATGTCTCTACTGTTGCTGATATTTCATTTCAGTTATTATTGTGTTTTTGTACAGCTTTCCGCCGTACACCACGTAACAGAGAATTTGCTGATCCTGAAGCAAAAGGCTTTCTTGAGTCATTAAATCAATTAAAATGCTGCAAAAGAAAGACAATGTTCTAATAATTACGAGAGAGAGAGAGAGAGAGAGAGAGAGAGAGAGAGAGAGAGAGAGAGAGAGAGAGAGAGAGAGAGAGAGAGAGAGAGAGTATACATGTGTGTGTAAGAGAGAGAGAGAGAGAGAGAGAGAGAGAGAGAGAGAGAGAGAGAGAGAGAGAGAGAGAGAGAGAGAGAGAGAGAGAGAGAGAGTTGTGCACAACTTAAGACCCTTCAATCGCACGTATGGAAGTTGCACTTCCGATCAGATCGACTTTGGGTCTAAGCTTCTTTTGATGTCACACAAAAAACATTTAATTCAAAACCGCCTTTGATCTTTTATGCTCCCCTCCCCTCCCCCCCCTCCCCCCTACCTCCCCCCCCCCCCCAACCGCGGCCTCGCATGCACAATCAAATGGAGAAAAAGGAAACTGTAACAATCGACTTTTTTTCACATTCAGCTGTGGATAAAAGCCGGAAGGTTTACCCGCAGAGAATTAAGTTTCACAACTGTCACGAGATTGGGTCACGAATCGAATTCCTACAAGTATTAGACAATGGTCATTCAGACTCCACCATTTTTCATGTTCCCACAGTTTCAGTGTCTGTTTGCCAGAACACAGAGTTAATTTTCGTTGTCTACCCGCTTTCGTTCTTTCAGGTTTTGTTCGCTTTTGTTTCGTTTTTTGTTTTGCCTTTGAGATCAAAACGATCGTGGGAGTGTCACTCTATTTTCTCAAAAAGTAGTGTTGTGATGCAGCATGTTGTACTGGCCTATCAACTGGAGGTAAGCACCCAGTATGTTTGTATGCGTGTGGGCATAGATCGGGAATGAAAACTACATGGACCAAACCGACCCCTTCCCCACCCCCCCAAAGAAAGAAAGAAAGAAAGAAAGAAGACCCCCCAAACAACAACAAAACAACAACACATACAAAACAACAACAGTAGCAGCAGCAGCACAGCAGCAGCCAGCAGCAGCAGCAACAGCAACAACAACAACAACAACAACAACAACAACAACGACGAAAACGACAATAAGAAGAAAAACCCCACAAAACTCAAAACAACAACAACAACAAAACTACACCAAACAACAACAACAACAACAACAACAACAACAACAACAACAACAACAACAACAACAACAAACAAAAGCAAAACAAAAACGACAACAACAATAAACAAAAATAAAACAAAAACGCCAA
>JABMCL010001742.1:460000-470000 GCA_018857735.1 Alviniconcha marisindica
CTGTGTGCTCTCATTTCCTTTGCAATCGACACACAAGGGAGTAGATTAGCGCTCGAAAGACGTCACACAAACGCAACAACAAAGACCTGAGTCGCCTACGGTAGCTCTCATCTAGCATGCGAGTAAATACAAGGTACATAAACTCCGCCAGAAATACACCTCTATTCCTCTGCCTGCTCCATCAGGGTGTCTTCGTACACTGAGAGACCCTACCTCACCTCCTGTATCCAGGCACATCAGGGTGACTTCCTAAACTGAGAGACCCTTTTGCACCTGTCTCCAGGCACGTCAGGGTGTCTTCGTACACTGAAAGATCCTACTGCTCCTCTGTCTCCAGGCACATCTAGTGGATGCAAAGCGCCTTCCTCTTTTCCTCTGTCTGCTGCATCAGGGTGTCTTCGTACTCTGAGAGACCATGCTGCACCTCCTGTCTCCAGGCAAATCAGGGTGTCTTCGTACACTGAGAGACCCATCTACACCTCTGTCTCCAGCCACATCAGGGTGTCTTTAATTCTACTGCACAGCCTGTCTTCAGGCACATCAGGATGTCTTCGTACACTGAAAGACCCTACTGCTCCTCTGTCTCCAGCCACATCAGGGCGTCTTTAATTCGTACTCTGAAGATCCTATTGCACATCCTGTCTCCAGGCACATCAGGGTGTCTTCGTACTCTGAAAGATCATACTGCTCCTCTGTCTCCAGGCACATCATGGTGTCTTTAATTCGTACTCTGAAGATCCTATTGCACATCCTGTCTCCAGGCACATCAGGGTGATCTTCGTACTCTGAAAGATCCTACTGCTCCTCTGTCTCCAGGAACATCATGGTGTCTTTAATTCGTACTCTGAAGATCCTATTGCACATCCTGTCTCCAGGCACATCAGGGTATCTTCGTACTCTGAAAGATCCTACTGCTCCTCTGTCTCCAGGAACATCATGGTGTCTTTAATTCGTACTCTGAAGATCCTATTGCACATCCTGTCTCCAGGCACATCAGGGTATCTTCGTACTCTGAAAGATCCTACTGCTCCTCTGTCTCCGGGCCACAATTCAGGGTTGTCTTCTTTTTACTCTGAAAGATCCTACTGCTCCTCTGTCTCCAGCCACATCAGGGTGTCTTCGTACTCTGAAAGATCCTACTGCTCCTCTGTCTCCAGCCACATCAGGGTGTCTTCGTACTCTGAAAGATCCTACTACTCCTCTGTCTCCAGCCACATCAGGGTGTCTTCGTACTCTGAAAGACCCGGTTGCACTTCTTGTCTCCAGGCACATCTATCGGATGCAAGCGCCTCCCAGATGTCAGTGTTGACAGCCAGCTCCTTGAGGTCACGCTTGCAGATGTCCTTGAAGCGCAGCTGGGATCTCCCGGTCGGCCTCAGTCCTGTCGCCAGTTCTCCGTAGCGAAGGTCCTTGTGGATACGACCATCCTCCCTACTTTGAGGGTTTTGTTCAGAATCAAGCAGGATTTCGCTCTAGTGCTCTGCCTTGCCTTGTAAGGAAATGAAGCCACTCTTCGGGCTTTTCACGCAGAGTGTCGTTTGTTACGTTCTGATTGGCTGAAGCTCATCGGGTGATTGACTGCACTGAAAATTCAATAGGAAGGGAATCCAAGAAACTAACTTTCCTGGCTTTGTTTTGAGCATCCCGAAAGACAGACCTGATGACTACCTTCCCTGCTATCCAAATCTGTCTCTTGCATTAATGACTTCACTTTCCATTTTTCTATCGCCGTGTCTGGATTTGGATGTGGATACATTACTACCTGTGCAATCCTACCTTTCGATTTTCTAATCTAACTTAGAGAAAACAAGGAACTAAGAAAATATTGACTCATTTGCCTCCACTGTCCCCGTTTTGTCACCGTCTTTGCATCGCCGAGAGCGGGCCTCCGAGATCACTCGCAGCGAACCACTGATCCGGAAATTGAGCCAGGGGGAGAGAGAGAGAGAGAGAGAGAGAGAGAGAGAGAGAGAGAGAGAGAGAGAGAGAGAGAGAGAGAGAGAGAGAGAGAGAGGAAAAATACAGAAGAAACCCTAACATCAACAGCAATAAAAAATAAAAAATAAAAAATAAAAAAAGCTCCCCCGAAAAACTACAATATCAGCATCACATAGCTTCAGCAACAGCATCATTTTCAAGAGCTAAATTAGATCAGTCAGTGCACTTAGGTCATGTAGACAGGGCACCATGAATGTGTGTGTGTGTGTGTGTGTGTGTGTGTGGTGTGTGTGTGTGTGTGTGTGTGTGTGTGTGTGTGTGTGTGTGTGTGTGTGTGTGTGTGTGTGTGTGTGTGAGAGAGAGTGTGTGTGTGTGAATGTGTGTGTGCGCGTACGTACGTGCATGCGTTGCGTGAGTGGTGTGTGTGTGTTGAGTGTGGTGTGTGTGTGTTGTGTGTGTGGGTGTGGTGTGTGTGTGTGCGTGGGGGGGGTGTGTATGTGAGTAGTATAGCGTGCGTGCCGAGGCGACTGTGTGTATTGGCAGTTTTGTATGAGCATGGTGAGGTTCTGAAGAATGCGAATCTGTATGTGTGTACTGCGAGTGGTAGACGAGGTGGAGGGTGGTGTGAAGAGAAAGGGAGTGGCGGGGGGGGTGGAGGGTGGGGGGGGGGGGGGTGAGGTTGAGGACAGAGTTGTGGGATGGGAGGGCGAGGCAATGACAGTCGGATGTGGTGTTGTTGCTGTCGCATCTTGTCATCGTGTTGCATTATACCACCACTGATGATATTTTCTCACGCGGCCGCCCGGAAAATTGAGTGCTTCTTCTGCCAGAATTTTGCGCTGAAATCAGGGTAAGTGCATTCGTGTGCAAGAAAAGGACTCTCTCTCTCTCTCTCTCTCTCTCTCTTTCCCTCCCTCTCTCCCTCTCTCTCTCTTTCCCTCCCTTCCCCTCTCTCTCCCTCTCTCTCGCCCTCCCTCCCTCCCTCTCTCTCTCTCTCTCCGTCCCTCCCCCCTCTCTCTCCCTCTCTCTCGCCCTCCTTCCCCCTCTCCCTCCCTCCCCCCTCTCTCTCATTTTGTCACCAAATCACCTCTCGTCTTGTCCCATAATTGCGTGTCTATTCCCCCCCCTCCCACATCCTCCGCCACTCCCCTCCTTTTCATTCCCCCATCCCCACCCTCCAATCATCTCCGTCTCGTCTCGCTATACGTCTCTCACTCCCCCCCCCCACCCACCCCGCCCTCTGTCTCCCCCTCCCTACATCCCATTTCCCCCCAAAATCATCTCTCGTCTTGCTACAATCTCTCTCTTTTTCTCTCCCTCTATCTCTTCCTCTCTCCCCTACTCTGGAAATCACTTTGAGTCAAATTGCCCCCCCCCCCCTCCGCCTTTCCCGTCCAGTAATCCCCACTCTTGTTCCCATAGCATCTCTCTATCGATGGCAGAGACACGTGAATTAGAGCGGTCATTTCTATAGCGCCGTATCTCACCGACAAGGGTGAGCATACCGCGCTTTACAAGATCAACAATAATGTAGACATTAAAACCTCAGAAATAATCAATTAGTATAACCATAATAGCGTGTTCCTCGCGCGCGCGCGCAGACACACACACACACACACACGCACGCACGCACGAACGCACGCACATACGCACACACACGCACACGCAAAGGCACGCACGCACACGCACGCACGCACGCACGCACGCACGCACGCACGCACGCACGCAGACACGCAGACACACACACACACACACACACACACACACACACACACACACACACACACACACACACACACACACACACACACACACACACACACACATGCACACACGCACGCACGCACACACGCTCACACACACACACACTCTCTCTCTCTCTCTCACATACAGACACACACACACACACACACACACACACACACACACACACACACACACACACACACACACACACACACACACACACACACACACACACACACACACACACACACAGTAAAACCCAACACAAAGACAAGAAAAACCCAAACTGCACCCCCCAAAAAACTACAAACAAACCAACAAACCAACAAACCAACAACATCAGCAATACCACTGAGTCATGGACAGGCCTTTTAAGAAATCTAAATAAAAAGCTAATTGTGTGTGATAGCATTACAAATGACTATTTGAACCCTTACCCTGCCAGAGAATTTGAACTGCCGGTGGAATTTCCTCGGAAGAATTATCTTAGTCCCGACGAAAATATCAATTAAGTTGACGTGAAATGTTTATTTTGAGGACTCTACTAAAAACGAGAAAGCAGAACCAAATCGAAATTCAAGCTGGAGATATAATTTTTTTTTTTTTTTCCTGTTCTTTTTCTCTCCAAATAAGTAGCACTATTGTGCAGGTCACATGCCGTACATTTGCCAAATAAGCAGCACTTTGTCCAGGTCACATGACCTCCTTTTGGCAAATAAGCTGCACTTTGTCGAGCAGGTCACGTGACGGCGTGAGGCCAAGGACTGGGTTCATGGAAGGAGTTACCCCCCCTTCCAACACTTCCACTTTCCCACGGCTAATGCTGCTAAAGTTGACGTTAATTTACTGACTTTGCTACCAAATCCTCCCTTCTGTATATCACATTTCTGTCACACTCCTGAACATGGTGATCGTGCCTCTGGCTCGTTATAATTCCCATCGAACGAAACTCTCTCTCTGAGTGTGTGTGTGTGTGTGTGTGTGTGTGTGTGTGTGTGTGTGTGTGTGTGTGTGTGTGTGTGTGTGTGTGTGTGTGTGTGTGTGTGTGTGTGTGTGTGTGTGTGTGTGTGTGTGTGTGTGTGTGTGTGTGTGTGTGTGTGTGTGTGTGTGTGTGTGTGTGTGTGTGTGTGTGTGTGTGTGTGATGTGTGATTGTGTGTGTGTGGTGTGTGTGTGTGTGTGTGTGTGGTGTGTGTGTGTGTATGTGTGTGACTGTGTGTGTGTGTGTGTGTGTGTGTGTGTGTGTGTGTGTGTGTGTGTGTGTGTGTGTGTGTGTGTGACTCTGTGTGTGTGTGTGTGTGTGTGTGTGTGTGTGTGTGTGTGTGTGTGTGTGTGTGTGTGTGTGTGTGTGTGTGTGTGTGTGTGTGTGTGTGTGTGTGTGTGTGTTCCTTGGGAACACTCCACACAATTCAAAATAAACAAAGAACAAAACAAATCATTCTTCACATCACAGGGGATTGGCCAGTGTTTGGGCACCGATACGTGATGAAGATTTGAGCCTGCAGGCTAATTAATTAGCAACTGCTGCTTCTTCCCTTGTTAGCGGCTAATAATAAAATTTGCATCCACAAAGTTGCAACTCTCTTTTTGACAAACTTTACAATAATAAGCTCCCAGTTTAAAAGGAAAACGAAGAAAAAAAGAAAGAAAAAAGAAAAAGAAAAGAAAAAAGAAAAAGAAATGCACAGCGTGAATGTTTTTGAGGAGCCATCATCATAAACGTGGCTTCAGCATACTCCATAATTTCCTTTTTCAGACTCTGGACTGGCTCTTAAATCCGCCGGCTCGGAGAAAGGAGATTTTATTCACACTTCCTGAACCTTCAAGTGCTCTCTGTCCATCACATTTTCGCTAGTAATTATCGATCAGGGTTAGCCTGTATCACCGACCCTTACACGAGTTAGCATATGTCTGGTGTGAGTTGACAGAATGCTACTTATGTACTGCAAACAACCTCTCGATTCAGAAGAAAATCCCGGCAAATTCTTTGTGCAAATTTGGAGTACTCTCAGCTGGATTAGTCACCTCGCAACAAATCCATTTTGATTTGTATGAAAAATCGTTGAAATGCACGTAATGATATATGCAGTTTTTAATGTTGTTGCAAAAACATCAATCGTTGTGGCCAATTAAAAACTAGTAACTTAATTTTGGGGTGTTTTAAGATTTCTGCCCCTTTGAAGATAATTTATTTATTCGTATTCTATGGGAGCATCAAAGCTCAAAGCGAAAGTGACTTTTTAAGAGGAATCGATTCGTGATCAACACAGGTTGAACTGCGTTTTTTTCTGTGACGCAGGGGCGAATTCCGGGGATTTCTCGGATTGCACTTAATCCTTTCATAAGCACGTAAATCATCATTTCAGATCAAACATGTCAGGAGGAAAAAGGTAGGCCTAAGTCATATATTTTTCAAGAGATAACAGATATTATCGTTATTTTGTTTGGCAAATAAACTTCGCAACATTCGTGAATGGGGAAGCAGGAAAGAGGAAGGGCTTTCTCACAGCCGCTAAGCTGTTTAAAGACACTAAAACGTTGTTTACTGGAGCAGTTATTTGCTATCCGAGTGCAAAGGAAGCTAGATTTGGCATTCTGGACAATGGTGTGAACAAGGCGTTTTGCAGGAGAGTGTATTTGTTTGTGAATATTTAACCCACTTTTTAACCATTTCCTCTCCCCCCCCCCTCTTTTTCTCTCAAAAAACAACAACAAACAAACAAAAACAAACAAAAAACAAACAAACAACAACAACAAAATACAAAAACAACATTACATCACATTCCACGTAATTGTCATGCCAACAGTCTGGACAGGAAAACAACATAATTCAACAAAAAAACAGATAAGTGATTTAGCCTTTCATCTCATTTTTCATCGTTTTTCACCGTTTAACTGTTGTTGAAGTGTCGTTTTGTAACGTGACAAAGGGGATTACCCCGAAAATTTGCAGATTGTGCTTTTTTTGTCCTAATAAACAGAGTATTTCGTCCTAATAAATAAGCGCTCTTCTGAACCTTTTTAATGTGTTTGGATCCACTTCCTCTCAGCTTAGCGTCAACTCTGCTAAAAGTCACGTAAATCCTCGCGGATCTCTGGATACCATGGAGACGACCCGGCTCTACGCTTCCTGGGTCGACGCACTGGGGCGTGCTTATCCGGCACCCCGCGCAGAGCAGAGTCAAACTGACCAGAAGAGCAGTCAGACGGGGGGCAGCACTGTCTGAAGGCCTTCACAGAACGAGGATTTGTCCCAAGAACGCAGAGTGCGTACTTCCCTGTACACGGTGGACGGGAGGGGACCAGCCACATTCGGGTCACAGGTCATGCAATAGTGGCCGGAAGTCAAGGCCTGGGAAACGGATGTCGACTGAAGGACACTGTCCGCCTCAGATCTGTACATGACCCAGTCAAGGACGTGACCTCGGACATCGGTAGGTTGGACAACAGACTGGGAGAAACTGAAGACGTCAATGATGTTAATCATCTTGGGTGTGCTGGGCACATCAGGGCAGTCAAAGCGGAAGAACTGACATCTCCTAAAATGATAGGAGTGCCAGTCAAGTTCTTGCAGTGGTCGAGAAAATCAGAAATTTCGTCAAAGACCAGTTTATCGGTCAGGATTTTTTTTTTCGCTTGGGAGGAAGATGTAATGGGGGTAATGCCAGGGGCACACGAGCAGCTTTGAAAGAGGACAGGGTGAAGGAGAAAGAAGACGAAAAGGAGAGGTGGTATGCGGGACTGTCACGGAAGATCACAGGGCGAGACGGGAACGACCTCATGGAGCAACCGGCTGGCGTTAGTTCCGCACATTGACCCTTCTTTCTTGGTGCTTTACGTCCACGGAGGCGAGATGGCCTATTAGGGACGGGGAAAGAGTGGGAAGGGGCCAACAGAGTGAAGGCTCGACCGCGGAAACCGCCCGAAAAAGACAGGTGAGACCGTGGACCGCCGCCAGAACAATGGAAGTGTTAGGGCGGTGTCCCCTCGCCATTGCCCAGCGACTCGTGCACTGCGCAATTGCTGTTTCAACTGCTGTGCTTGGCCAGAGTCACAAAGACAATGTCCGTCGCACTGCTGTTGAAGAACAACTTGGACAACTCAAGCAAAGGAAGTCCAACTTTCTTAGCCCAGCTCCACCTCCCTACTCATGATCTCTTCTTGGCTAAGTTGAGGGTTCAGCTCCACCTCCCTCCTCTAAGATCTCTTGATCTTTTGATCTCACCTGGAACCCTGGCACATTGACCCTCATCATTGGGCTGTTTTAACCACGACTCGGTCAGGAAAATCAGGTCGATGTCGGTGTCCGTGACAAACTCAGCTATTTCACTACGCTTCAGTCCGGAAGTGGAGCCGACAGACTGTGCGCTGAACAAGGCAACACGGAGCTTGTCCTTTGGCTTCCGGCAACAAGGGTCGGAAACAGAAGTGACAGAGACGGGAACAAGACCGGAAAAGTTCGATCCAGACGTGCAGCTTGATGGCGACTGGCAGTCGCCGGTGGTAGTGAGAACGGGAATCCTCCTCCCTCTCCGTGCTCGCCGCCCTGTCCAGTCCCCTATTCTTCGGTCTGCGTGACAAGCACGGCAGCCTGCGGCAATGGATGCCGTGTACATACACTGCTGACACAGGAAGGAAGGCTGGTACGGTATCCGTGACGCGGAGGAGGAATCAGGGGACACAGACTGAACGGTACTGGCATCAACAGATGGAGGCAGAGCAGCGTTGAGACTCAACAGCTTGTCCCTAGCGTAACACCGGCAAACAGAGCGAGTGGAGCCCGTGTACGGCACGGACAGAGCGGATGGATACCCGGTGTGCGGCACGGACAGAGCGGACGGATACCCGATGCGTGACAGGGGCAGGATGGACGGATACCCGGTGTGCGGCACAGTCAGAGTGGATGGATACCCGGTGTACGGCACGGACAGAATGGACGGATACCCGGTGTACGGGACGGACAGAGTGGACGGATACCCGGTGTGCGGCACGGACAGAGTGGACGGATACCCGGTGTACGGCACGGACAGAATGGACGGATACCCGGTGTGCGGCACGGACAGAGTGGACGGATACCCGGTGTGCGGCACGGACAGAATGGACGGATACCCGGTGTACGGCACGGACAGAATGGACGGATACCCGGTGTACGGCACGGACAGAATGGACGGATAGCCGGTGTACGGCACGGACAGAGTGGACAGATACCCGGTGTGCGGCAAGGGCAGTATGGACGGATACCCGCTGTACGGCACGGACAGAGTGGATAGATACCCGGTGTACTGCACGGACAGAATGGACGGATACCGGTGTGTGGCTAGGTCAGAATGGACGGATACCCGTGTGTGGCTAGGTCAGAATGGACGGATACCCGTGTACCTGATAAGCTGTGCAGTACAGAACGGAAAGTCCGTCCACAACAAAGTAGATATTTCGGCAGTCCATGGTGAAAATTCGCAAAACAATGTACCATGGTGTAGACAGTGGCATGACGAACGTAAGGGTACCATCCACAACAACGACTACACTTAATGAAATGACCAATCACACGATAATGAGACGGAGCGGTCACTTCAGCCTGTATAGGCGATCTTGAACACAACTACAACTCACACAACTCAGATACATATACGAATATACGAGATAACGAATAATGTGCTGTGTAATTAGCATGTATTTATGGGAAATAATTGATACGTTTCGGGACCTCGCCACACACACACACACACACACACACACACGCACGCACGCACGCACGCACGCACGCAGGCAGGCAGGCAGGCAGGCACGCACACACACACACACAGTCAATGTTGATTATGAAAAATACTTGTATTTAAATAAAACCTTACAAACTTTGCAACATGATAGTCTCCATTTATCTTTTCATTCACGCAGCAGTTTCGGCGAACTTGGTCGAATTTCACAATCAAAATAGCAAATGGCACGTTTTTGACAAGTTTGTAACCAGTCAAAGTCAGGCCTTATAATTATTTGTTATAAACATGATAAATGAGCGTAATGTGATAACTAACTGAACGTATCGGCTACATAAACTAAAGAGCAGTATTCATACCTACGTTTTCTGTGTTGGCAACCTCAACGTCGGAATTCTTTTAAAGAAGCGTTTTAAGCGAGTTGTTTGAAACCATGCTTTACTATAACAGCCATTGTGTTCACTACATGCTCATACTCATTTCTGTGACATGACCCAGTTTGTGGGTCAAAGAAGAGTGAAAAGATAAAGCAAAAACAACCCCCAAGCACAAGTAATAAACAAACAAAATATACCCCCCCAATACAACAACAAGAAAACAC